>OVBA01006217.1:0-17543 GCA_900406435.1 Lepidium aucheri
TACATGGAATTCTAAATCCATTAAAATCTACCCTCCAATAAACCCCCTAAACTTGAATCCTACCTACACATGACTTATTCATTATTTTATCCAAAATTATTTTAGATTTTCGTGGAAAATCTTATTTCTATAAAAAAAATTCAATGTCACACGCGCAAAGGAGAGAATATAAAATATTAATGGAGGTTAATGAACTAACCTAAATTAAACGAATAAATTACAAATCTATGTGTGTGTGACTGAGAGAGAGGTTGATGTGTATAATAATATCTGCATTCGTAGAGCATCTTTTATTGAAACCTAAATCTAATATTTTTTTGTAATAATAATTGGGAAAATCATAGAATAAATGATTATGCACTTGATGTAATAAAAAATCTACGAGTGCTTGAGCAGAGAAAAAGGACTGACATCCTTTTAACATCGTGCAAACTGAAAAGTTTGCGGAAGAGATCGAAACAAAGTTGGTGTAAGGGTTTGAATCCTCTTTTCAGTGAATAATTAAAAGATTAATTTTAGGTTAATTGTATATTATATTGTTAATCATAGTTTAAATCATGATTAAGGCTGTAAAAGTAATGTTTATAAATTATATACCATTACTCATTGTTCTAGGTGTTGGCTTAATTTACCTTTTCGCTATCATCATAAGTCAATAATGAACAATATCCATATCTCGATCTATCTTTGTATCACTTTCTTGTATATATAATTTATCTTCATTTCTTTTGGCTTGAACGTGACATTAATATACCCCTTAATATATACTACCAAACTCTCTCCTTTTTTCCCCTGGAATTCTTTTATTTATCCAGTTAAGTATTTAACATATAAAAATGGAAAACTCAACAATTATCCGTTAAATATCAGTAACAACCGCACATATTTTTTAGTCATCAATCAAATCAACAAGACTTACTCTTTTTTTTCACTAATTATTATTATAAAACATAAAAGTAATATATAGGGATGGAATACGTTTGTGGGATACTAAAATTGGTGGAATACAAAAATATCCCCAAAAGTATAAACCCAAAAAAGGAAAGCATAAACCCAAAAGAAGGAAACGATATTACAAAACCCCGAAAATGCTAGATTAGAAAACTTGAAGAAAGAGACTCATAATACTACCCTGACAGAAGATCAAAACCATTAGTGACTAACCAGCGTTCAAGCTGATAGCAGAGCTTTCTATTGCAAATAAGAGTACCTCACAGATGAAGAACGAGCTGCTAAACCGGAAAGTTAAACTGCACAAAGCCATGGAAAGAAGCCTATCTAAAGGCGAGACCGAAGACAAACTAAATGACAGACATAACACAAGTAACAAGACAAGCTACTTCGGGAAATGGTGAAGTCGAAAAACAAGACGACTGATTTTTACACCCTAATAGCGTGCAAAACAAAACCAGACCTTGATCAGATCCTGACAGTACGAACAAGGAACGAACCAGTCAAACCTCTACATGGAGAAATCGAACCCTAACGAGAACAACAACCAATCAAACCCGAAGAGGAAAAACAAATCGATCAACCTAGGGAAGAAAATTAATTAGCCTAAAACCAAGAACGTAATCTAAAATCTAAATAGGGTAAACCAACCTTAAGATCTAGCCACTTAAACTATGATAAAAGTTCTAAATGAGAAGCAAACCAAGAGATCAAAGAAGGAGCAAAAACCACCAAACCGTCAGCAAATCACATCATTGACGGCCACCACAGCCCATGACAACCATCAGCAGGCTTCAAAAGGACAACTATCCCGAGAGAAAACTCTGGTTGAACTCCGACGAGCCTTCCCTCAAACAGATCTAAAACCAATTTAAACCCTTCTCTGAACCTTGGCTGTACTAAAGCAAAAACAAACACAAGAGGGGAGTAGATGACACGAAGCCTGAGCTGAGGAGCCTCCAGCCTCCGGCCACCACTCCCAAACGTAAACCCACGGCAGCGAGCAAGGATTCAAAAAAGCGTCTTTGTCTTCTTCGTCTCTATTTTTTTTTCTCTGAGCTTTTGCTCATGATCAACAAGACTTACTCTTTAATTTAAAATATATACATCAACATAAAATCAAATTCAGATTAAAAAAAAGAAAAAATTATTTAAATATATACAATTTATGTGTTAATTATTTAAATAAATACAAAAAAGGGAATGGCACAATTACATTTGCACCCTTTTGAAATTAAAAAAAAAAACTTCTTCATTTTTTTTCTCTTCTTCGTCTCTCTTCTTCTCTCTTCTTCTCTCTTCTTCTCCCTTCTTCTTCTCTCATCTTCTTCTCTCATTTCTTCTTATTTTAACCATTACAAACCATTCAACTAATTTAACGAAGGTAAGTTTTCGTTTTGTATTCTCTTTTTCTTTCAATTTCGTTATTCTTTAATCAATGTCTCTGGATTTCGTTCTTCTTCTCTTAATTTCTATTGATTTCGTTCTTTAACATTAGGTTTCAGAATGATTTCGAAATGGGTTTATGTCTTTGATGAATTTAGGTTGTGGATTTCAAGATTTCTGAGTTTGTCGTATGATAGAGATTTTTCCGGATATGAGTTTACTTTGGTATAGTTCAAGCAAGCTTGGTTAAGGCATTCCAGTATGGTATAGTTAATCGTGTAATTTAGTTTGAATGGTAGAGGTTGGTAATGGTTTGGTAGAGTTAGGTTATAGTTTGGTAAAGTTAGGTTATAGTTTAGAAAAGTTCTTCACGAGTTTTTTTAGTATAGTAGAGTTTTTTTATGAGTAGTAGAGTTCGTATCGTTGATTTTGGCTTGAATGGTGAAGTTTGGTAATGATTTGGTAGAGTTAGGTTATAGTTTGGTAAAGTTAGGTTATAATTTAAAAGAGTTCATCACGAGTTTTGTTAGTGTAGTAGAATTCTTTTATGAGTAGTAGAGTTTGTATCGTTGATTCTGGCTTGAATGGTAGAGTTTGGTAATGGTTTGGTAGAGTTAGGTTATAGTTTGGTAAAGTTATGTTATAGTTTAGAAGAGTTCATCACGAGTTTTGTTAGTGTAGTAGAATTTTTTTGCGAGTAGTAGAGTTCGTATCATTGACTCTGCCTTGAATGGTAGAGTTTGGTAATAGTTTGGTAGAGCTAGGTTATAGTTTAGTAAAGTAAGGTTATAGTTTAGAAGAGTTTATCACGAGTTTGTTAGTGTAGTAGAGTTCTTTTATGAGTAGTATAGTTTGTATTGTTGATCTTGGCTTGAATGGTAGAGTTTGGTAATGGTTTGGTAGAGTTAGATTATAGTTTGGTAAAGTTATGATATAGTTTAGAAGAGTTTATCACGAGTTTTGTTAGTGTAGTAGAGTTCTTTTATGAGTAGTAAAGTTCATATCGTTGATTCTGGCTTGAATGGTAGAGTTTGGTAGAGTTAGGTTATAGTTTGGTAAAGTTAGGTTATAGCTTAGAAGAGTTCATCACGAGTTTTGTTAGTGTAGTAGAGTTATTTTTTGAGTAGTAGAGTTTGTATCGTTGATTCTAGCTTGAATTGTAGAGTTTGGCAATGGTTTGGTAGAGTTAGGTTATAGTTTAGTAAAGTTAAGTTATAGTTTAGAATAGTTCATCACGAGTTTTGTTAGTGTAGTATAGTTCTTTTATGAGTAGTAGAGTTCATATTGTTGATTTTGGCTTGAATGGTAGAGTTTGATAATGGTTTGGTAGAGTTAGGTTATAGTGTGGTAAACTTAGGTTATAGTTTAGAAGAGTTCATCATGAGTTTTGTTAGTGTAGTATAGTTTTTTTATGAGTAGTAGAGTTTGTATTGTTGATTCTAGCTTGAATGGTAGAGCTTGGTAATGGTTTGGTAGAGTTAGGTATAGTTTGGTAAAGTTAGGTTACAGTTTAGAAGAGTTCAACACGAGTTTTGTTAGTGTAGTAGAGTTCTTATAAGTAGTAGAGTTCTAATCGTAATTTTGGCTTAAATGGTAGTGTTTGGTAATGGTTTGGTAGAGTTTGGTTATAGTTTGGTAAAGTTAGGTTTTAGTTTGGAAAAGTTTATCACAAGCTTTTATTAGTGTAGTAGAGTTTATTTGATGAGTAATAGAGTTTGTATCATTGACTCTCGTTTAGCAGAGTTGATCAAACATTGGTAGAGTTAATTTGTTTTTCTAGAGTTGATTCTCTTATTAGAGTTTCTCTAAACTTGGAAAAGTTGTTCTTAGTTTAGAAGAGCTGACCTTTATTTCTTTTTCTCTTTCACGTACACATAAGGCACCTACGTCCAATGCCTCTGGATGGCATTTTCCTTGTTTGACCTGAAGATGATGATGATCCAAGAGTGGACAACATGATGATCCGAGAGTGAACAATATTGTACTGCCTAGCTTCTTCAACCCTAGTCTGTAATTTAACATACAAAATAAAATCTACTAAGTATGTATGAACTATACTAAGTATGTATGAACTATATCACATTATTATAAACTCTACCAAGAATAACTTAACTCTAGCACATTAGTATGAACTCTACAAAGAATAAATTAACTCTACAATACCTTTAGGACCTTCTCAACTACTATAGTTAGAATAATGATTGTGAGACTAGCCTTTGTCCTCCTCTACGAAGGCACCTATACGAAGGCACCTAACTATACCAAAGGTAACAAATAAGACTTTCAACAAGGCCAAAAACTCTACCATGGGTGGTCGGTGGTCATCTATAACTTTACCATTAGTGTACTATCAACTCTATCAAAGTTAACAAATTACAAATAATAAACTCTACTATGATTCATCTATAAACTATATTATTGTGCTATCAACCCTACAAAGGGTAACAAACTACATTTCAACGAGAAAAACGAACTTTATTATGTGTCATCTATAACTTACCTTACATTACATTATTGTGCTATCAACTCTACTAAAGGTAACAAAATACATTTCAACGAGGAAAATAAACTCTATTATGCGTCATCTATAACTTTACCATACACTATATTATTGTGCTATCAACTCTACTAAAGGTAACAAACTTCATTTTGAACAAGGAAAATGAACTCTATTATGCGTCATATATAACTTTACTATACACTATATTAGCATACTCTACCATACACTATATTATCTTACTATCAACTCTATCAAATGTAACAAATTACATTTTCCACAAGTAAAACAAGCTCTACGATGGGTTATCTGTAACTTGACCATACACTATATTTTCGTAAGATCAACTCTACCAAAGGTAACAAAGTACATGTTCCACGGAGAAAACAAAATCTACCATACACTATATTATCTTACTTCCAACTCTACTAAAGAGAACATATTACATTTTCCATGAGGAAAACGAGCTCTACCATGGGTCATCTGTAACTTGACCATACACTTCTTTTTCGTACGATCAATTCTACCAAAGGTAACAAAGTACATGTTCCACGGAGAAAATGAACTCTACCATACACTATATTATCTTAATATCAACTCTACCAAATGTAACAAATTACATTTCCACAAGTAAAACGAGTTCTAACATGGGTCATCTATAACTTGACCATACACTACATTTTAGTCAGATCAACTCTACCAAAGATAACAAAGTACATGTTCCACGGAGAAAACAAAATCTACCATACATTATATTATCTTACTTCTAACTCTACCAAAAGGAACAAATTACATATTCCACGAGGAAAACGAGCTCTACCATGGGTCATCTGTAACTTGACCATACACTACTTTTTTGTATGATCAACTCTACCAAAGGTAACAAAGTACATGTTCCACGGAGAAAATGAACTCTACCATACACTATATTATCTTACTTTCAATTCTACCAAAGGGAACAGATTACATTTTCCATGAGGAAAATGAGCTTTACCATGGGTCATCTGTAACTTGACTATACAGTACATTTTTGTACGATCAACTCTACCAAAGGTAACAAAATACATGTTCCACGGAAAAAAACAAACTCTACCGTACACTATATTATCTTACTTTTAACTCTACTATGATTCATTAGTAACTTGACCATACAGTACATTTTCATACGATCAACTCTACCAAAGGTAAAAAATTATATTTTCCACGTAGAAAACAAACTCAACTATGGGTTATCTATAACTTTACCATACACTGTATTATCGTACGATCAACTCTACTAAAGTTTTATCAACTCGTCTATGTTGCATTTATTTAGTTTAGTAGAGTTCGTAATAGTCCGTGGCTGACGTTGCATGTTTCATTAATGACAGTTTCGTAATTACATTTTTGTTTACTCATCAAAAAAATGCAAAACAGTATATTGTGAATTTAAATCATTTTCAAAATTTTTATCTATTTAAATAATTTTTCAATAATTCTTATATATTTAAGTAAATCACCGTAAAAAAACTATAAAAATAAACATTTCATTACTTGATCATATCACATTTTCCATGACAATACAAAGTTATTTCATGAAATTTTCAGATTAATTGTTTTATAAAATTATTAATTTATTTTTTAGTTCACGAATTATTTAAAAATTCCATTGTATAAAAAGCATCTTAAAAATGTTTACTTATAATATTTTTAATTTATTACTAAAACTTCTTCTACTTTATCTTTCTTGGGCTGTTAACATACTTAGGTGTTTTCAATGGCAAATATATTATATTTTCTTACCATTATGTTTTCGGTAATTACCAACTAGTTTATCAAAAATATTTTTATATCCAACCATCTATTCATCAGAAAACTTCTTTGAAAATAGGTAGGAAACTTACTTATGCTTTACCAACAACATTTACTAACAAATTAGACATTTATATTATAGTCGAAATAGTATCAACAACAAAACAACACTTGATTGTTGATAATGAAAAACAAAAACGCCAATTATTGTCATTAAAATGAGTTCATGGTGAGTATATACTTGCTAGCAGCATATTTTACAACAACTATTATCTCTAAAAAAATTTAATGGTGAACAAATTAATAAACAAATTTTGGGCATGATATTAGGATATTTTGATACTACAAGGACCTATTGTGTAAATACTACGATATTAAGCATAGTTTAGTAAATACTTTGTTTTGTAATATATGTTAATTGATCCTTGTACATAAGGGTAGCCTTCGATTCTTAATGATTTTTTTTGTCAACGACAATATAATATTGAAACCTCAAAAGGAGAAAAAGTTACACTAGAAAACCATTAGAAATCTCTCTAATTTGGTGAGCGAGAGAGTCAACTTTGTGATTTAAAGATCTAGGAGTTACAAAAACTGAGATAAAATTGAAAAAAGAACTTAGTCGAGAGAATTCCTCCTGATAGAGGAGAAAAGCTGGCCACTCCTCCAGTTAGTAAAGGATATTCAGTAATGTCTCACAGTTTGTCGAGAACTCCACTTCCATCATTTGGAAAGCCAAGAGTGATTTCATTACACAAAGTAACGCTTCAAATTTCGAATGAAAGACTGATAAACTTCGATGGATTCCTCGAGCTCCAATGCATTCTCCACCTATTAAATCTTGGAAACAAAACAAGCCCACACCGGATATAAGATCTATGCTTTTTCAGGAGCCGTCCACAAAGTACCGAAAGCCAGTGAAACTAGGATTTACTGTAGATGGGATCGCCAATGATGACCATTTGAAGGAAGAACTGACCGCTAAAGGTTGACCAGGAGCCTTTAGTTCACTTCTAGCATAAATCCATTCTTTATAGTCCGCTTTTGATTGAAGAATAATAGTTCGGGGGTTAGTGTTTGAATCAGAAAAGCAATGATCATTCATACCTTTCCAGATGTACCATATAATCAAAGGAAAAACCTTAACATCTACTTGATCTGGGATACGCCAAAACAAATAGTCAAGGTTATACCAAATAGACTTCCCTAAGAGAACATCAACCGCAGAGGGAACACTAGATACAACCAAAGATTGGACTACTAGACGACATTCAAATAACACATGATAATGGTTTCAACGTTTGCACCATATCGGGAACATCTAATATCACATTTGATCCCACGTTGGTTCAAATTCTGCTTGATTGCAGTCCTTGTTTGAATCTCGCTAGGCGCTGGTCGGGCGGTGAGGTAAGGCCTAGCGCCTAATTAATAAATCACAGATTATACGGGGATTGATCGCGAACTAGTTTTGAAGACCTTTATCCAAAATTTGAATATATATATTAAAGAAATCGTAAACACAAACTATATGTGTTCGGTGGTTTAGTGGCTAAAGTACTATTAGCAATCTCAATGTTGCATGTTCGAATCCCACAACTCTCAAATGTTAGCTTTTATTTTTTCATTAAATGAAGGGTAAAATAGTATTTCTCTTCTCATCTTCTTCATTCTTTTGCAACCCTAATCTCGACAGCCACCGCCATTTCCTGGTTTTGAAGTTCTTTTACTATTTAGCTTCTGTTTTTCATCAAAGTTATGTCTAAATACAGTAGATCTAAGTGACTATGATAGATTCTCAAGCTAAAAACATGAACTTTTCAAATTTCTGATTTTTAAGGCCGATTTCGTGAATTCGCCAGGTTCCTAACCATGGAAGGTTTTTCCGGCGATTAAGCGGCCACCAAGACCGCATTTTTGAACATGGACTGCAGTACATTCTGAAACTGCTTGCCACATGAAATGTTTAATTTTATTTGGGAAATTTGTTTTCCAAATTTTGGCATATAGAACCTAAAAATTTGGTCTAAAATGAATTAGAGTTTTCAGTTTGATATCCATATTTAACTGAGTATCTACTAGTATTAGTATAATGTCAACCTCAATAATCAGGTCTTTGCCGTGTAGGGATGGGAAGTCCCAAAATGAGCATTACATCACTAGGATCAAAATATTGTCTAAGAATAATCTCCCTTCATGTTCTAGATTGTTGATCAATAAATTGATCAACCATAAGATCTGGGTATAAAATCAGACCTATTAAGTTTGCAGAACGGGGAAAAATATTCGGAATCCAAGGATCTCGCCAAACTTTAGTCGTTTTTCCGGCACAAATTTTCCTAATAATGCCCTTACTTACCAAAGATTTGGCTGAGGAAATGCTTCTCCAACCATATGAGGGATTAGCAGCTGATTATTTAGACAATGGGCATTGGTTTTTATAATATCTTCCCTTCATCACTTTTTCAAAGAGTGAGTTAGGAAAGTAAAACAATCTCCATAATTGTTTAGCCCGGAGGGCAGAATTAAATTATTCTAGAGCCCTACAACCTAACCCTCCTTCTGATTTGGGTTTATATAATTTTTGTCAATTCTTCCAATGAACCCATTTGGAATTTTTTGAATTTGACTATTATTAATGATTAAGAAAACCTTTTACAGATCTCTAAGTTTCTTGTCATGATATCAATGCATTAGCCTAAGATTATAGGTTGCTCATTTGATCTTGATTTCTATTTTCCTTTTGATCCTCTTTCTTTGACCTTCGCAATCTCGTTCTCTTTTCACGAGATTTTGTTTTCTATTTTCACTTCCTAATGGTTGAAACAAGAAGTGAAGATTCTGCTGCGGCTGGCTCATTGATGCCTTGTCGCCGAATTGACCTATATGATTTATCACCTGGTGATAATCCCTAGAGCCATAATCTCGCAAGCTCAGTTACGTGGTCCTAATTACGATGAGTGGGCTATGAATATGTGTCTTGCTCTTAGGGCTCAGAAGAAGTTTGGTTTTGTGAATGGTTTGATATCCAAGTCAGTTGATGATTCCGATGATAGGTGGGCGAACAATGCTATGGTGGTGTCTTGGATTAGACTCACTGTAGCTCCTGATCTCAATATTTTGCTCTCACATCACGAGATCACGTCTGATCTCTGGAATCATATTAAGACTCGATTTTTGGTAAAGAATAGACAGATTTTTCAACGATTGAAGGTTGTGTTAGCCAATTGTCAACAAAAAGGATATGCGGTTGAAGCTTATTATGGAAGTCTCACTAAGCATTGGACTGGACTCACAAATTTTTAACGAGCTAAGACTGTTGATGAAACTGCTAAAGAAAGAAAGGAGAATAAGCTTCATCAATTTCTAATGGGGCTTGATGAGGACCTTTATGGATCGGTTAAGTATTCTCTGTTGTCACGAGAACCATTGCCAATAGTACAAGAAGCATACCAAGTTGTTACTCTAGATGAATATTCGAAGAAAATGAGTAGAATGCTCACGAAAAGAAACAAGGGTGCTAGCTTTGCTGTGTAGGTTTCTTCTCGCTCATGTAACCAGCGTGAGGAGAACAAGAATGTTGTGTGTACAAGCTACAACAAAAGTGGTCATCTTGCTGTTAACTGCTTCAAGAAAATTGGGTACCCAGAGTGGTGGTGAGACAGACCTCGATCGGAACCTTTGCCCTCTACTTGTGGCTCGAGTAGCAGCTCCGAATATCGTGGTTCAACTTTTGCTCATGCCACATCTTATCGTGGTACAACTCAAGCTACTCACGTTTTGACTCAGCCTGTTATTTTTGCTATGAACTCGGCTATTGTGGACCAAGATCATGTTGGTTTCACCGGTTTAACTAATGAGCAGTGAAAAGCATCTTGCCAATCAAGCCATCTTGACAATGAGCATTGGTGCGGATGCTTAATGATCAGCCATCAAGCTCTAATACTCGCCAATATGGTAAGTTATTTTCTGAATCTTGGATTACTGATACAGGTTCTTCTAAATCATATGACGGGAAAATAGATTTTCTCATGGATGTACAAGTTATGCAACCGGTTTTTATTAAGCTTCCAGATGGTCGTTTAACGGTTTCTAAGACTTATGGTATAATTCATTTAGGCTCTAGCCTAAAACTTGCTATTGTCTTCTACATTGATGGGTTACAATGTCACCTCATATCTATGTCTCAGTTGACTCAAGATAGTGGTTATATTTTTCACATATATGACTGCCTTTGTACTATCTAGGATCGTATCACATTGATGTTCATTGGGACGGTGGAGCATAATAGAGGATTATATCATTTTCAGAGCATGGAGTCGAGTACCGCTATGGCAGAAAGTTTAGAGGAGTTTTCTGAAGACGTATGGCATAAGCGATTGGGACATCTTGCTTCTACTACTATGGCATTATTTTCATTTCTAAGAATAAACATACTCGTTTTAATTCAAAGACTTTTGATGCTTGAATTCGAGCTAAGCAGACTCGTTATTCTTTCCCTTTGAGTAATAATAAAGCTTCTAAAATTTTGGAAATGATTCATTTTGATTTGCGGGGACCATATCGTACAACTTTGATTTGTAGTTCACAGTTTTCCCTCATCATTGGTGATGACTATTCTTGTGATGTTTGAATATATCTACTACCTAATAAAGGAGAGATTCCTACTAAGATACAAAATTTTGTTTCGATGATTGAAAGGCAATTCGATGTAAAGATCAAAACGATTCGTAGTGATAATGAGTCAGAGTTTATGAGTGTAACCTCATATTTTCAGGAGAAAGGAATTATACATGAGAGGTCTTGTGTGGGAACACTACAACATAATGGTAAAGTAAAACAGAAGCATCATCACATCTTGAATGTTGCTAGGGCACTGCATTTTCAAGTTTCTCTACCGGTGGAGTTCTGGAGCTATTGTGCTCTTACTGTGGTTTATTTTATCAATTGCACACCATCTATGATATTCGATGACAAGAATCCTTTTGAGTTGTTATATAAAATACTTCCACCATCTACTAATCTACGGGTTTTTGGTTGCTTATGCTACACACATAATCAACGACATGGTGGAGATAAGTTTTCTCCTCGTGGTAAAAAATATGTGTTTCTTGGATATCCTGCTCGATAGAAGGGTTGGCGGGTTTATGATCTTGAAATGGATATTGTCTCTGTCTCTCGTGACGTTTGTTTTCTTAAAAATGATTACCCATATGCTATGATATCTACAGATTAGATGACTCCTGTACAACGTTATGATCTGATTTCTACTTTGGTTTCATTTGATGATATCTTTGAAGCTCCTAAATCTATGTGCCAATTGCTCCACCATTTACATCTAATACGAGTTATATTACTGTACGTGTTCTACTATACCTACTCCTTCAATACCGGCTGTTGATACAGACATACATTGTGACACATGATACACCATTTGTTGTTGATACGGAGATGACAGACACATGAGCTGATGAGGTTACAACTCCGCTAATGCAAGCTCATACACCCAAAATTTCTAATGACCAACAGCCAGTTGATACGGCTACAATGCCCGCTTCACCCGATCTTGAACCAATGCCATGCCTAGGAAAAGGTTGTCGTACAAAACTCTCATCGAAGAAGCTCCAAAATTATGCCACAAACACAATTCATGAAGCCTCTGATAGTGATTTCGTTGAATCTTCTTGGTATCCCATTGATGATTATATTGATTGTCATCATTTCTCTCCCCATCATCAAGCATTTATTGCTACGATTAATGAAGGTGTTATTCCAAAAACAAATGATGAAGCATTTCAAGATGAGAATTGGAGTAATGCATTCCAAGGAGAGGATGACATGCTCGATGATAATGGTACCTGGACAGTTGTGACATTACCACCGAGTAAGACATCACTTGGTTATAAGTGGGTCTTTACCATAAATATAAATCAGATGTGACTCTAGAACGATATAAAGCAATGTTAGTGGTTCTTGGTAATAACCAAACCGAATGATTGGATTATAATGAGACATTTACACCAGTGTGTAAAATGGTCATTGTATGTTCTTTCTTGGAGGTATCTGTTTTTTGTGATTAGAAGGTCCATCAGATGGACATGCATAATGCATTCCTACATGGGTGACTTAGACGAGGAGGTTTACATAAAATTCCCACCAGGATTTTGAACTAATGACTCCGCTCAGGTTTGCAAGCTACACAAATCATTATACGGTCTCAGGCTTTGAGATGTTGGTTTGCAAAGCTCATGACTTCTCTTATTGACTATAGATTTGAGCAATCACGGTCAGATTACTCTCTCTTTACACTCTTTGATACGGATGGTGTACTTGTTTTACATGTCGCTGTTTACGTGGATAATCTAATCATTTCAGGATGCTCCTCCTCGGTAATTTTTGGGTTTAAGAATTACTGAAGTAATTGTTTTCATATGAAAGATTTGGGTGTGCTTAATTTATTCTTGGGATCAAAGTGGCGCGAGGTCCACAGGGAATGTATATTGGCCAATGAAAATATGTGCTTGAGATCCTCTTTGAAGCTGGTTACTTGATGCTAAACCTGCTACACATCCGATTGAAAAGAACCACAAATTAACCTTGTCTGAAAGCCCATTACTTATGGATCCCTCTATATATTGAAGGGTTATGGGGCGGCTTATTTACTTGAGTGTGACACGTTCTGAACTCTCTTATGATATTCATATTCTATCACAATTCATGAACACACCACATACTGAACATTAGGATGATGCAATGCGTGTCATTCGGTATTTAAAAGGCCGTCCATGACAAGGTATATTACTCAGAGGTAATACAGATCTTTGTCTTGTAGCTTGGTGTGATTCGGACTGGGCTGCGTGCCCACTCACTCATTGCTCCATAATAGCTTGGTTCATCCAATTAGGTGGTTATCTATTTTGTGGAAGACACAAAAACAGGACACGGTTACTAGATCTTCTGCTAAAGCAGAATACAAAGCTATGTGTAATAATGTAAATGAAATCCTTTGGCTTCGTGAACTTCTTGGTGCACTTGGTGTTGATTGTTTAGCCCCTATACCTCTTCATTATGACAACCAGTCTGCAATACATCTCAGTGACAACCCGGTTTTCCATGAACAAATCAATCACATAGAGAAGTATTGTCAGTTCATATGGACGACATTAATTGTCAGGTTATTACTCCCACACATGTACCCACGACACAACTCGTAGATATTCTTACTATAGCACTAGGTGATGTGAATTTGAAGATTTCTTGTCCATGTTGGTTTTCGAGATCTTTATACTCCAACTTAAGGGGGGTCTTAGGATATTCTCATACTACAAGGACCTATTGTGTAAATACTATTGTATTGAGCATAGTTTAGTAAATACTCTGTTTTGTAATATAGGTTAATCGATCCCTATACATAGGGACAGCCTTCGATTGTTAATGATTAGGAAAACTTTTTACAAGCCTTTAGGTTTCTTGTCACTGGACTGGTAAATCCTACAACAGTTCTGTAGAGTCATAATTTTTCAGAGCACTAAACCTTTTCTAGTTGGGGGCCGACTAGTAAGAGTTGTAGCTTTGAGTTTTTTGTTGTGAGATTTAGGTTGTAGGTTCTTTGACTCTAGATTTTTTTGTAGATATATCGGCTATAGAAATTTATTTTTGTAAAGTTCATAAAAACTTTGTTCTGGGTTTATGCTTTTCTACAGCCAAAACATTTCATAAATAAAAAATTGGTTTTCGAGAAACGAAAGCAAAAAAAAATAAACCTAGAACACAATTGATTTAATTTTAGTGCTCTAAAATTTACTTTTGCTTTGTAGAGTAACGAAAGTTGTTGTCAATCACACCCTTAGACTTTACTCTAGAGTTTGTCAAAATCATATTTTTTCGAGAGTACTAAATCTATACCAATCAACCCCATATATACAATAAATACTGTCTCATTTTATGACATTTGAACCGGTCAATATCTAATGAATTAAGAAAAATGAAAATTTTTGAGGATTTTTTTTTGTGAATTGAATCGACAAGATTTGATCTATAATTTAAACCCAACTTATTCTAAAATACTTTATTTACATGAGGTATGGTGGACTCGAAACTTCGAGATACATGAATCATATTTTCTATAAAAGAAAAAATACATATAGTTAGGAAAATTGGTGTGGGGGCAAAGAAGCTATAGCAACATCAGTCGAGAAATAAAAGAAGAGCATTGTGTTTTAAGGGTAAATTATACAAAAAACATCGCAATCTTTAAAACGGCGAGCAAAGAAGGCGACATGACGTCTCTGCCCAACCACATGTCTTCCATAATCCCACAGCTCATTCACTTTTATTTTCTTTTATATAATTGACAACTTTTAAATTCATATTTTTCACTTACCATCTATATATTACTTCGGATAAATATATAAACATAAAATGGTTAATCTGTAATCGTCAAGATAAACACTCGAATAATATATATATATATATATATGTGATTTTTACGTGTACGAAAGAACCCTAAAACAAAAAACAATATTATGATTGAAATACAAAAACATAAAAATTGTAAATATTTATGAAAAAAATTAATTAGGTTTTAGGAATATCACAATATATATGAGTTAGCTGTAGCTACAAAATCCTAAAACCCTTATATTATACCTATAAATGAATTATTGACAACTTGTGACTAAACACTAATCATCAAACCTACAATATATCGATTATTTAGTACATACACATAGTAACAGTACTTATTTATTGGACACATTAAAATAAACAAAAATTATATATCTTCTACAAAAAGTAAATTATTTTAAAATAATTGAGTAAATGAAGATTGACATCACACTAGTGGTCATGAGGTAAAGCACATAAAGCATACGCTTTAAGCGCTAAAGTATATAAACACTTTTAGGAACATCATTTTGAGGTTTTATTTTAGGGTAGTAATAGTATATAACTGTTTTACTTGGAGAGAATTAGTTCAAATCTCTCAAAATCTTATTTCATTTTTTTAAATTTTTTTTTGCTTTAGGTGTAAAATAAGTTTGGGCTGGACATCACATTCACAATAGTTGACATCCTTAGGATACTCACAACGAAAGAGACCCTGTTTTGTTTTTATCAACAACGGAAAAAAAGAAACCTTATTTTGTCGATACATGTGAATGTATTTATTTGTTTCTGAGTAATATCGAAACACATATTAATCGAGAGACCCATACAAACAAAAATTCTGAAATTCATATTTATTATTCTCACACCTCAAACGGGAACCAAAAAATGTCGGTCGATAACAACTTCTTATTATAAATTCACAAAAGATTTAACAGTTTGCAAAATAAAACGATTAAGTTAGATCTTCTAATGCTTGTTTGTAAGTATTGTAAATAGAATTAAAGGTTTTGTCGGGGGTATGTCTATGATTCTGTGTCCATAATTAAGAGATCAAAGTGGTCCATTTTAGCATATAGTCAAGAGATGAAACATATATACTATCGAAGTTAAGAAGAAAACGACGAAGTTTATAAACTGATTACATTCTTTCACTTTCTCAATCTCAAACTTTGGCTCGGTTCGGTTTATAAAAATGGTCCAGACCAGAACAGTACAATAAGCGAAGCTAAGCTTCTGACTCTTCTTCACTCTTCTGATTGCTCTCTCCCTTCCATTATTGTTGGCTCACACGTGAACACAACGTTCTTCATATGGACGTGGCACTTTTTGATAGGTTGTGCTCTTGGAAGATGGTCGTCCCACGTGGGAAATCAGCATGGCGTCATATTGTGGGGACGACGTTTAAGTCGTTTCTGTGTTTTTTTTTTCTTATGTATGAAATATATGTACCATCATTTCGTTAATGAAATTGAATATTATCCTACAAGAATAAATAGATCATACCAAGGATAATAGATTCAGTCAGATTTAGATCATTTGCTAACATCAGATTTGTATCTTCACAAAATAACAAGTATCAAATCTTATTATATAAAGAAGGGTTTCTCAAAGTTAGTAATTAACATGATTCTTCCATATGTAGGATCCAATGATCCAAAATTTTCCTGAATTTATTTATTTTTTAAAAATTAGATAAAATAAATCTTTAATAGATTTCTTCAATATTTAGATTACCCTATAAAAAAAAAATTACTAACCTAAAAGGAAATCTTAATCTAAAAGGAAATCGGGAATATTATTTATTAAAAAGATAATTATAACAAAAAGTAATTTTCATTACAATTGCTGAGAAAATAAAAAAATATTATATTAAAATCATACTTATCAAAAACAAAATATTTACATATATATATATATTATATTTTGAATCATATTTATTTATAAAAAATCATAATCTAATAATTCTAAAAAAATTAATTCTAACAAAAAGTAATTTTCATTGTCAATATTATTATTTTAAAAGTCATTATATTAAAAAAATTTTATATAAAACGAAAATTATATATATATATATGATATTTTGAATAATTTAATATTTATAAAAAAATCCGTATCTGATCTTATTATATAAAAAAGATTTCTCAAATTTAGTAATTAACATGATTCTTCCACGTGTCGGATCTAATGATCCAAAATTTTCCTGGATTTATTTATTTTTTAAAAACTAGATAAAATAAATCTTTAATAGATTTCTTCAATATTTAGATTATCCTATAAAAAAAATTGCTAACCTAAAAGGAAAGCATAATCTAAAAGGAAATTGGAAATATTATTTATTAAAAAATTAATTATAACAAAAAGTAAATTTCATTACTATTCCTAAAAAAATGAAAAATATTATATTAAAATTGTACTTATCAAAAACGAAATATTTACATATATATATATATATTATTTTGAATCATATTTATCTATTAAAAATCATAATCTAATAATTGTTAAAAAATTTAATCTAACAAAATGTAATTTT
>OVBA01006218.1:0-17542 GCA_900406435.1 Lepidium aucheri
ATACTTTTTATTTATTTTTATTTATTTTATGTATTTATTTTATTTTATTCTTTTTTATGTAATTTATTTTATTTTATCTTCTATTTAAAATAATTTATTTTCAGTTTAAAATAATATATTTTAATTTATTATAATTTACTATAATTAATTTTAATTTATTTCAATTTATTTTTAAATTAAAATAATTTATTTTAATTTATTATAATTTATTACAATTTATTATTATTTATTATAGTTTATTTTAATTTATTTTGATTTTTTTTAATAAAATTTATTTGACCGTACACATGTCACGTGTTCAACCATACATGTGTCACGTTAACGGTTGACTAACGGAGATAACGATCAACATTGATTTTGGCTGAAAAATAATAGTTCATGTGTGAAATTTACAATTTTTATCAATAAACTTAGGTTTAAGTCTAGCACACAAGTTCGTGTATGAATTGGCACGACGACAAAAGTTTATGTAGGTTTCGGCCGTTTTCCCGAGTTAGTACCATGTGTAGTAGATTCTGGCAGAGTTATCTCTCATCGTTTGCGAGAGTTAGTAATGACAGTTTGGCAGAGTTAGGTAAATTTTCTATCATGTGTAAGAGATTTTGGCAGATTTTAGCAATGTTAGTTTCCAAACTTTAGCAGAGTTTGGGTTTTATTAGATAATTGTTTCTTCTTTTTAACATTTCTTGTACCAATACCTTTGAGTGGTGATATTCTCTCACACAAACCCTAAAAAGAAAAAAAAGTTGTAAGTTCTGATTTCCCTTTTTGGCAGGCGGTGGATCTCACCATTACCAGAAAAGAAAACCTTGGTGACATTTCTTCCCTTCTTGATTGCTGGTTCATTGGATTTTATAGAGTCGCTGCTTAACGGCGACATATTTGGATCTTCCCACTAACCCATGTCTCTAATTTTATAGAGTCTTCTTCAAAACTGTGCTTCTCCACCTCCATGATTTCCAAAGATGAGATCTTTGTTGGAGATTTTCCATTTGAAGCTCTCAACCTCTTTCGAGTTTTGCTCTTCTGCATCTTTCTCAGGTTCTTAAGGATAGTAGGAGTTCATCTCTAGTTATTTCTGGTGGTTATTTTTGGTCTGCCTAGATTTGAAAAGTACCCATGAGGCTGATTAGCTTTCAAACAATTGATAGTGTCAGTGAAAGATGTAAATTTTGATGCACAATACATGGGTTCATTCAACCACTTCAAATATGGGTGTATGGTGTCATACCTAATGTTGGAGCAAAAATTGATCAGTCATCAAATGTTCATGATCCTCTTCATTTAAATTACAAAGCATAATGGGATATTTATTTATTTTTTAAGTAGTTAATTTGTTTGTTTTATATTTTAGGGTAACATAATTAACCAAATCAATGATGGTAGTGATAAAAACATTGATGTTCCTCTGCAAGCAATAAAGAAAGATGGAGCTTTGGGAGTTGTAAATTGGGTTGATGAGGGCCTGATCAAATACGAGGTGAAAACATTATGGAGAAATAAAACAAAATGAAAACTGAAAAGTTGAAAAAGGGTAAGAAGAAAAATAAATCAGATATCTTAGGCAGATTGACTTTATTACATGACAGAGTTGAAGCTTTAGAATTGAGAGACAATGGGCTTGAGACTAAAATAGAAGATATGAGGAAGAAGATGAAAGGTTTTTAAATGATTCAGGTAAGATTGGAATTTATTGAGAATGAAGTAAAGAAATTAAATGAGAAGTCAAAGATGCATGTGATGTATAAAGTGTTAATTTTAAAATTAAAAATAAATTATAGTATATTCATTTGACGGTTGTTGTATATGAAAAATTTCAAAGAATCAACGTCAAAAGATAGAAATTTTGATGACGGCCTACATCTGAAGTTCTTGCTAAAATACAAGTAACAAAGACTGCTCATTAGAAATCGGTTTAATCAGATGATGAGAGCAATGAGGATAATTGTTACCCAACACAAATAAGTTTTAAAGATTTTCCCAAGAAATCTTTGCCTGTTGAGATATTTCTCTTTAGTGCTTCAGTTGTTGAGAAATTTACTGAGAAAATAATTAACAAAACATTAAAGGCAATGGATAAAGACGATGATGATAAAATCATGAGAGAGAAAAGCAAAAGAGTGACAAAATATGATCACTAATATAGGTAACAAAAGTTGAATATGAACCATTTGCACCAGCAGATGTCCAAAAGACTAAGACATTGGATGATTGGCTAAAATTTAAGTGGTAAGAAACCTCGTGTTTTTCTTTTTTTAGTAATTATGTGATGTCTCAAATAATTAGTTTATTTCTAACTATTATTTCTTTCAAATTTAATATTTCAAGGCTAGTTAGCTACATTGGTACGTAAGTTCATGTCTTAACTTTTATCATGTTGCTTATTTCATAATTAATTTTGTTGTTTTTTTAAAAAAAACAACAAATTGAAAGCACAATGAATTTGTTGTGTTTGAGATTTGTGGAGAATCAAATTACTTTTAAAAGTAGAAAAATCGCTTTCACCGACGCTTTGTTCACTGTTATTTAGTCTCAAAGTTATAAGGAGACTAAATAAACATTTAGACAATAGGATTGAGGTAACTCCAAAAAAGGTTATTGTCACAGCAGCAAAGCCAATAGCTCATATGGTGTCTCATCTACTATGTGTTGCAGCACCACCATCTGAAAGAGGAGGTATAAGTGTCGAAACATTCAAAATTCGAAGAACACATCAAGGAATTCCACAAATGTTTAAATCTGGTCATTGTGGTATTTATGCCATCAAATTTGTCAAATGTCATGCGCTAGGTATTGAATTTACAACACTTTTACCGGATTTAAACATCAAGATTAATAGGGAGAAGTTGGTTGTAGAGATTTTTGATGAAACAAAACAACATGAGTAACTAGTGTCTATTATATTTCCATTCTAGTTTTTTTTCTTTTTTTTCTTTGTATTAGTATCATTTATTTTGATAAAGTTATTATCATTTCAGTTGGCAATATAATTGTTAGAATGTTATGATAATGACTAAACTCTCTAAAACTAACAAAAACACACACATGTTTCGTTCGTCGATGCGAAGATCAATCGGTCCCTATGGAGATCGATCGATCTTTTCAATTTATACTACATGATCAGTCCGCCATTTGCAGGAACACCTAATTTGTTTGTTGATGTAAAGATCGATCGGTCCCTGCAGAGATCGATCTCTGTGATTAATACACTGCTCGATCAGACCTTTGTTTGCAGAAACACATAATTTATCCGTTGTTTCAAAGATCGATTGATGATGAGAAGATCTCTTTATAACATAACATGTATGAATATCTATGTATTTTGTTATTTTAAACTGAGAAGTTCCATGAAGTGCTGATGCACAAATCCTCTAAGTACAATCAGGGACATAACATTTTACTACCTGCACAAATTTCGTCTACTTGCAAGTTGTATAATCAAAATTCTCAAAAATTATGATCATATGCAACTTTAGCTGTAACTCATCCTTGGTATTATATATTTTTCCTTCCTTGATACACTAAAAAGATTTTAGAGTGTTATGAATACCTTCTAAAATGTCAGTCTTTTGATCTTCAAGATGATTATTCTCTTGACCTTCATCCTCTAAAGATGATGCAACATCGCATATGGGACCACATTGATTGTCCGCTTTGTCATTATCAAATATAAAACTTTTTGTCCAATATACACCATAATCCTCAAGTGTTCCACTTTGTAATTCATCATGCAATAGTTTATATGGAATACCACTTTGTGCATCATCTTCACAACTTCCATCAAGTGTACCACTTTTTTCTTGATATGCATCAAACCCATCAATAGTGCCACTAGCTTGCTGATCCTACTCACATCTGTCAACTATACCACTTTTTCATCATTTCTTCGCATTTATCTATTTTTCCACACGTTCATGTAAATTAGTACCTCTCTACAAACACAAAAATAGAAAACAGTTATTATTACAAAGATTCATATAAACCAACATATGTGCATGCTAAAAATTCATAAATATGTTGGACTAGGAAACACTTCGTTGTATCAAATACAACAACCAAAATCGATCGATCAGTACACAATTCAACCAAGCTCTAAATAATCCAGAAAGAAAAACTTTTATGTTGTGGAGAACATATCGATCGGTCTCTGCACTGAATGATCGAGCTCCACATCACATGAAAAAATTATGATGTATTGTAGAGATTGATTGGTCTGTGCAGAGACTGATCAATTTATATATCACTCGTAAATAACATCATGGAGCACATATTGATCATACAGTGTATAGACTGATCGATCCCTACAACAAGAAACTTAACTAAGTTTCACAGTACATATCGATCATACAGTGTATGGCTAGATTGATCTCT
This sequence comes from Lepidium aucheri, assembly GCA_900406435.1. Taxonomy (NCBI): domain Eukaryota; kingdom Viridiplantae; phylum Streptophyta; class Magnoliopsida; order Brassicales; family Brassicaceae; genus Lepidium; species Lepidium aucheri. The sequence goes on from OVBA01006218.1 coordinate 4,372, forward strand.
ACATCACAATGTATACGGTATACGGACTTGATATATATAGATCGATCGATCAAACAATAGAACGATTGATAAATACATCATCCAGAAATAATTCTAACATAATTCCTGTAGATTTGCAGGAAGTCTGCCAAATTCTGGCTGACTTGCAGGAAGTCTCCCAAAATTCCTGCAAATTTGTAGTAAATCTCCAAATTACAGACTTACAGTAAATCTGTCAAATTTCTGCCAGACTTGCAGTAAGTCTGCTAAAATTCACGCAGATTTATTACAACTCTTTTAGAATCCCGTAGATTTGTTCCAAGTCTGCCAGAAGCCCATGTACATGTAGTAAGTCTGCCAGAATCTCGCATACTGGCAATAAATCTCCCATAATCCCGTAGACTTACAGTAAGTTTTCTAGAATCCAGCAATGCATTAAATTTGTTAGAAACTTACATACATGGATTCTTGATTGCTGAAAAACTAGACTAAAATATTGTGGTTAGATATTTACCTAATTCTCCATAAATATTGAAGCTTGATTGTTAAAACTCTGATTTGCTTACTCTTTCACTATGATATTTGTAAAAATCTCCCAAAAGTTTGATGAATGAATAAAACTTCTAACTTTACATAAAAATATAGATTGTGCATTTTTAATTTTGAAAGATACTCAATTTAAAGATATTTCAAATCATATATGCCCTAGTAAGAATAGGCTATATCTCACCTTCATCCTAAATACAGTTTATTGAGAGAAAAATAAAAGTAGATTAACAATTTATAAAATAAAGTGGGGTTTGCAAGTGGCCTTTAGTTTAATGGCTGGTAGTAAGTCCACTAAAAACAGGTGCACATGTACCAGAGATCGAGTCTCATCACCTACGAGATTTATGTAAGAATTTGGCTAATGGGCCGACTTTTCTGGCCCATATTGATATTGCCGTTGACAAAAAAAATAATAAAATAAAAATAAAGTGGGTTTTGGTAGTAAATTTCTCTAAAAAGAATTAGCACTATATATTTAATTGATTATTTTAAAGAGAAAGCAAAGGATAATGCATATTTGTTATATTTATTTATTGAAATTTTTTGAGTAGTTATCTTAATTTAAAAAAATGGATACAGGTAATAAATGTACTAAAATTAATGTAGAGGAAAACTAGAGATGCGCTACGTAAGCAGGATTATATTTTTAATAGTAATAAAAAGAAGAAAATGATGCATCTGGTTGGAGACGTTTTTCGAAATCGAGACATGAAGAAGAACAAGTTAACTGAATAAACGGTGGTTAGTGCTCTTCTCATCTAATAATTATTAGCAAACTCATTATTTTAATTATTTAATGGTTTTCCATATTCAAGACAAGATGCCTAATTCTGAGGTTGATCACATGCTTTTCGATTCCATTTAATCATTATTACAAAAATAAAATTGAACCTATGAACATAATTAAAATGTCCCCCTACTTAAAGAATTCACATTTCACTTTCAACTGTTTTTGTTATACGTACTAACTAACTAACTTGTCTAAAAAAAAGAATTGTATGTAGTTGATAACAAAGATTTAAACATACATGAGTGAAAGCTTGTACAATAAGTTACATATTAAAGGTCACATAAACATTCAACCTCGGAATCACATAATTACAGTCAAATAACCACCTTTTATCAGCATTATTCAAAATCACTAATTAAAAACAACTATAGTGGCCCACTTGATGAAATGATGTGCCATTTATTTTCTCCTTAATCATCCAATATAATTATTGTGATTAATGATTAGTTATTTGTATATTTAAAATTGGAGTCAGCACAACAAACTTTGGTATAAAATTAGCAAACTTGAGAAAGAGAAGAAGAAAAACAAAGAAAGAGAGAGAATGGGGAAAGTAATAGTATCAGAGAAGATGAAGCTTGTGGTGGCATTGATCACACTTCAGTTTTGTTTTGCAGGCTTTCACATTGTCTCAAGAGTTGCTCTTAACATTGGTGTCAGCAAAGTTGTGTATCCTGTTTATAGAAATCTCCTTGCTCTTCTCCTCATTGGTCCCTTCGCTTACTTCTTTGAAAAGTAAGTCCCTATATTTCTCAGATTCGTATCTCTGACTTTTTGTCTCTTTGATCTCATCTGGGTTGTGTGGATAAGATCTCAAGTATGAATCTTTTTATCTTGGTTGTTAATATCCTTTAACACAATACTCTGTGTGTTGACAGAAAGGAAAGGCCTCCACTCACAATCTCTTTACTGGCTCAGTTCTTCTTCTTGGCACTCATAGGGTAAAGCTTCTAACTTGCAGCAGACACTCATTTAAATCATTGATTGTAGTTCTAAAACTCTATTTTTGTGTTTTAACAACAGAATCACAGCGAACCAAGGATTCTACCTATTAGGACTTTACTATGCAACTCCGACATTTGCTTCTGCAATGCAGAACTCTGTTCCTGCTATTACTTTCATCATGGCGTGTGCCTTAAGGTACCTAACAACCTCTTCCTTTATGGAAGTATTTATATACTGGTGTTAATCATTGCTGTTGTCTGTGCCTAACATTGTTCTTCCGTTGTAATCAAGGCTAGAGCACATAGACCTGGTAAGGAAACACGGTGTGGCCAAAGTATTGGGAACCCTAGTGAGCATCGGTGGAGCCACCGTGATCACATTGTACAGAGGATTTCCGATCTTTCACAAAGGCCTTAACATACAAGAGGAACAGGTGATCGGATCTGACAAATCGCATAATTGGAAACTCGGATGGTTATACCTTATGGGACATTGTATGTCATGGGCTGGTTGGATGGTTCTTCAAGCTCCCGTCTTAAAGCAATACCCTGCGAAGCTCACTTTAACATCATTCACATGTTTCTTCGGTCTGATTCAGTTTCTGGTTATTGCTCTGTTTGTGGAAACTGATCTCAATAATTGGCTCATCGTCTCTTGGGAAGAGCTCTTCACTATTTTATACGCGGTAAGCTCCCTCTCTATGCCTCTCTTCCTTCTCCTTGATCTAAATCGATGAAACTAGCTAAACAAGTCTTTGCCTGGGTTGTGTTTACAGGGAATCATAGCGTCAGGGTTGGTGGTTTATCTTCAGACATGGTGCATCTACAAAGGCGGTCCGGTCTTTGTCGCAGTCTTCCAACCTCTCCAGACACTACTTGTTGCTGTAATGGCGTTCCTTGTTCTTGGTGATCAGTTATACTCGGGAAGGTAAACACATCGAATACATAAGATATCTGGCTTTGTTCCTTTCGATTGCTCGATCTAATTTAATCTTTGTTTTGCAGGATTGTTGGTGCAGTGTTCATAATGTTGGGTCTCTACCTAGTTCTTTGGGGCAAAAACGAAGAAAGAAAACAGGTGCTAGAAGAGACGAGTCAACAAGATCCAGAGTCACTGACTAAACATCTGCTTGAGGCACAACACAGAAAGAGTAACTCTGAACTTCTCGTGTAGAACAAGTTTACACTTTTGCCAACACAACGCAATATTTCTCTGTACATACAAGATTGGTTCCACACAAGATGATGCCCAACACACAGGCTCCTCAAGGGGGTCTCCTCATACAATGGATATTATTATAGTCGTTTACTTTTGAGTTGTAATCAAAATTGATTTGCAAGTAATTTATTAATAAATGAGACGCTGATAACAATTCAATCAAGCTGACAATAGAGCAGCAGACAGTAATTTACGTTCTGATCTGGTTTGGTTGGATACCGACCAATGAGCTGGAGAAAGCTCTTTCATTCAACTGTCAACTGTCTTAAGCTTTCATATGTGACCCAGTCTATGATCTTCCAGATTGGCTGCTAAATTATGTGACCCATTGTCATAGTATTGAGTCCCCAGTAAGTGAAGTTCTTATTCTACTCCTAGCATTTGACTTTTATAGCCAAACTACTCAACATGTGAACCACACACAAAATATAATAGAAATCTTGATATCAAGTCACTAGTAAGAAATACAATCTGACAAAACCACAAATAAAACCACTTAGCTGCAATAGCACATGGTCTTAGTTCAACCATTGTGCAAACACAAAACATGAGGTAAAAAAACAAAGAAGTCTAGATAGAGCAAGATAAGTGTTTCCGGACCTGTTGAAAGAGGAACTACCACACTACCTCACAGTAACGATGTCATCAATCTTCAAAATCATCCTTACGCATTCAGTAGCAAGAGTGATAGCACTGGTACTCACAAGCAAGGGCTGAACAACGTTCTCCTCCAAAATATTCGTGATCTGACCTTTTCTAACATTGATCCCTGAGTTGATTTCCCCTTGAGCATGCTTGTTCCTAAGTTCAGTCACAATGGCGATAGGGTTCAACCCAGCATTCTCGGCCAGGGTGTACGGAATAACCTCAAGAGCTTCAGCAAATGACTTCACACAGTAACCTTCCATTCCATGTAGCACCTTAGCCCAAGCACCAAGCTGCCTTGAGAGCTCAATCTCTGGTGCACCACCTCCTGCAATCAAAAACCTTTTGCTCACCAGACATCTCACCACACACAATGCATCATGTAAACTCCTTTCAGCTTCATCTAGAACTAGCTGGTTGGAGCCACGAACAAGAACAGAGGTGGTTCTTCCCATGTCTTTGATTCCAGTGATCTTCAAAATCTTTCCATCTCCAAGGGAGGCTTCTTCGACTAGATCAGCATGGCCAAGCTTCTCAGCTCTGAAATGTTCAATATTGGCGATTGGCAAGCAGTTCAATGTCTTGGTGACGAATTCAATCTCATCTCTCTCTACATCCTTGATCACCATGATTTTGGCTTTGGCCAAATAGTGAAGCGATAGATCAGTCACTGCATCCCTCAAAATACTCTTCTGGATCAGCAAAACGTTGCAACCAGTTGCTTTGATCTTTTTAATCATCCCCAAGATGTAGTTCCTTTCTTCTTTCAGGATCCTATCCATCTGAGTATAATCAGACACCACAATACTCTGCTCGATGTCAGTCTTTGGAGGTGAGATCTGGAATTGAATCACAGCTATCTTGGCATTTTCCATGCGAGTTGGTCCACCAGCAGCATGACTCACCTTCTTGTCAAAAACCAAACCTTTCACCGTATGTGTATCATCCACAGTACCACCAAGCTTCTTAACAATCTTAATATCACGCAAATCCACTATCTCTGGCTTTTCCGGATCTACGACAGAAAGAACCGCATCTACAGCTAAAGGAGCAAGCAAAGTAGAGTACTGGCTAACAACCTTACTGTTAAGCGAAGTGCTTGCGGATTTGACGAGTGAATCTCGATCAGTGAGCTCAACCGGAACAGCCATGGCTGTAAGGATATCAATTGCCTTGGCACAAGCCTTGTGAAGCGCATCTGAAATTACAGTAGGGTGGATCCCGTTAATGAGAAGAGATTGGCACTCCTTGAGAAGCGCACCGGCGATTACTACAACAGTGGTGGTACCATCACCAGCGGCCGAATCTTGAGATTTAGAAAGCTCAACCAACATCTTCGCCGCTGGCTGCAAAACCTCCATCTTGTTCAGGATCGTAGCTCCATCGTTAGTGATGATTACCTCGCCGTTCGCTGTGGAAATCATCTTGTCCATTCCTTTCGGTCCCAAACTCGTTCGAACGGAATCTGAGACTGCGCGAGCAGAGTTAATGTTAGCGAGACGGATATCTTCTCTCCGCTTGTTGTCCACGAACGACTCCGCCTTGGATCCACGGGGTTTCGCTGCCATCGGTGCCGTTACCGCCGCCATTGCTAACTACGACCAATTGTGGTCGAGATCGGATTCGATTTAACGAGAAATGAGAGAGATCACCGTAAGAGAAATTGCAGAAAACCCTAGATGGAGCAAGACTGTTGTGGAAATGAGAGAGAACAGAGGCAATTTTGAAAAATCCTTAGGGTTTACTGCTGTTTGGCTGCATGGACTAATAAATCCCTTTGTTTTATAAATGGGCCTGTATGGAGTTTTACGAGTGAAATGCATCAAGCCCGAAAGGCCCAGTTGTTGGATCAGCAATTCAGTATCTTTTCAAAAGGGACGGTTAAGCAAAGTTTTATGAAATATTGTTAGATGATGTTCTGTGCTATGCATGGATTATGTAATATTTGTTTTATTTATTTATTTTATAGTTTGATTTATATGTATAATTTATTAATTAATTAATGATATATATATATATTTGATATATTTAAAATAAATTTATAATGATCATTGGTGTTGTACATGAAATATATTTTTTATCTCTCTTTACTTAAGTTTTGATATATTATAATTTTGCATATAAACTTTTTTGACTCGTATAATTTACATTTTAACTCATGTTCATTTATGTTTTTAGACTCGTCTATAACTTGAATTTTTAGACTCGTATTTATTTATGATTTTGAATTCATATTTATTTAGGTTTTAAGATCTATGTTAAATTTTGCTATATTATACATTATCGGTAGAACACATATTTTTATTTATTAATATCACAAGTAATTCATCAAGCATATACTAATATAAATATATATATATATATGGTTTTAAACTCGTATTCATTTAAGTTTGTAGATCCATGTATATTTTAATTTTATAGTATCAATTTGACACATATTTTTATTTATTAATATTTTAATCAATTTAGGAAGTATATACTAATACAAATGTATGTATAATCATCTAATTAATTATATAATCATCCAATATTGATTATAAATAATAAAAATTTTGTTTGTGAAAACTTGAAAGTTTATATCATTAGTTATTTAGTTTTTATAAATGTTGATAGCATTCGTTATCTCATTTTATTATCTTATAATTACAAAATATATATTTATTTATATCTTCTATATATAAGTAATGTTTTTATGAAAAAATGATTTTTCCTGCATATTTATATTGAGATTATAAATTTTCCTGTTTTTATGTCTTATATATAATAAATATACTTATTTTTAATAACTAATACTTATAATCAAATATATATATATATACATATTCTAATAAATATGTTTACTAAAACTTTGATTGTGTATAAATTTATAAGATATATAATGTCTTATATATAACAAATATTATTATTTTTTAATAATTAATACTTACAATCGAAAATAATATTTTTATTTTAAATTATTACTTAAATATAAGATAGTTATCTTCAACTTTTCTTTCAAGTAATTTAGGGTAATCAACCAATCTTAATCCAAACACAGAATCTGGTAAATGATCTGTTAGCTTAATTGTGGTTGTGTACATGAAAGAGACATTGAAGTTATAAGTAGAAGTACGGTAAGCTTCAGTTGTTGGAGAAATTTGTAGGTTTGAATAATTTTGGTACTTTAGAATTCATGATTTTTTTTTTAATTTAGAAACCAATTCACTCTTCACATTACAGTGAATTTTATCACCTTAATATATATATATGTATATCAATTGATTAGAATTTTTTTTTAATTATTATAAAGACATTCCGTAGATAAATTATTAATAACGTATCTTAAAATCACAAAGAACAATATCAATCGTTTGAACATGTTCTTTAGTGTATATTTTCCAGAGTTTTAGAATTTTAACTTTAATCCTCTAGGTTTATTTGTTAGGTTTCAACAAAAAAATTCAAGAGAAATACATGATGAAGAAAAAAAATTGAGAGAAAAAAAGTACAAAAATCTTAGGTGTTGTTAAATTTGTACCGAGATGTTTCTTATATAAACTTTGATTAAAAAATTTGTTCTATTAGAATTAGGAATATCATTGTTTGATTTCCTCTAAATATAAGGTACATAGACTTAGATTAGGAATATTTCAATAAAATACTTTTTTCAGTTATTTTCTATTATGTTGACCAAAAATATTTAAATTAAGGTTCTTATCAAAATCCAAACAAACTTATTTGTTAAATCAAACAAAATCATCTCAAGGTTCTTAACAAAATCTAAACAAAAAATTTATTTTTAAACGAACGAAAATCAAATTTTAATTGGTTCAGGAGTTTTTTCAAACCAACTAAAATAAAATTTTAATTGGTTAGAGATTTCTTTTAAAACCAATAAAAATAAAATCTTAATTGGTTAAGATTTCCTTTTTAAACAAATAAAATTAAAATCTTAATTAGTGTGAAATTTCTTTTAAACTAAACAAAAATCAAATCTTAATAGGTTGAAGTTTCCTTTTTAATTGTATGTTTTTATTGAAATCCATAAAAAAATTTGTTTTTAAAAATAATCTAATCTAAATAAAAAGATAAATTGATTAGTTTAAATAAATTAAATAATCAAAAGAAATCAAAAGACTTTGAATCTCTATTTTATTATTACAAATATACATGAAATCTTATTCATACGATTTTTTATAATAAAGATAAGTTATCTGGTTAATTATTAAATTAAATATAAGGTATTTGGTTAACCATTGAATTAATGTTATTATCATAATTTAACAAACAAGATCTGTTTAATTAAGGATCTTATCATAATTCTAATAAACTTATTTGTTAAGATAACTATAAATAACTTAAGGTTCAAAAATACAACCAATCAAATTAAGGATCAAAAATATGACCAAATCATAAACAAAATCTCTATTAACGAAAAAAAATGATTGCTACAAAAATATAAAGATAAGACCAAATAATATGACAAATTGTCTAAACAAATGTTATTCTGAAAAATTAATTAGTTAAAATAAATCGATCAATCAAAACAAATTTAAAATTTAAAATTTCTATTACTTTAGTACAAAGATACAGAAAATCTTATTGTTACAGTTTTATTACAATAGAGATATTTTTTTGTTTTATCCTATTGTATTAACCAATATTATTTAATGTTTAAATTTTTATTTATTAAAATCCAAACAAATTAATTGGTTAAATATTGATTCCAAACAAACTTAATTGAATTTTTTAAACAAACGATCATTAATATGTATTCATATGTATTCATTGATCGATTATTAATCTGTATTTATCTAAAAATTTTATTTATTATAATCTAAACAAATAAATTGGTTAAATATTGATTCCAAACAAACTTATTTGGAATTGGTTAAATAATCGATCATTAATCTGTATTTATCTGGAATTTTTATTTATTATAATCTAAACAAATTAATTCATTAAATATTGATTCCAAACAAACTTATTTGGAATTGGTTAAACAATCCATCATGAATATGTATTTAGCTGTATTAGTAAAACAATTAGTTAATATAAGATATTTGATTAATCATTGAATTAATGTTTTTATCATAATTTAACAAACAAAATCTGTTTAATTAAGAAGTTTATCATAATCTTAATAAAAATTTATTGCTACAAAAAGACAAAGATACAACCGAATCATGAGACAAATTATCTAAACAAGTTTTGTTGAGACAAATTAATTATCTAATACAAATCGACCAATCATGGATTAGTATAAATTATATAGATAATTCAACGCTACGGTTTTATTATAATAGAGATTAAAAAATATTTTAATTATTATAAAATATACAAATAAATGAAATTTTAAGAACATACCTTAGAATCACAAAGAACCATATCAATGGTTTGACCAAACTCTTTAGTATATACTTTCGAGAGCCTTAAAATTTTAACTTTAATTCTCCAATATTCTTTGCAGGGTTTCAATGAAGAAATTTCTGAGAAATACATGATTAAAAGAATCAAAAATCGAGAAAAAATACTTGTCATTGTGAGAAAATTATTTTGAATTGTTTGAGAATTACGATAATTGTCCTAAGGTGGGTCTTAAATAGATCTTGTTTATTAGTTTTTCTATTAGGATTAGGAGGATTGTTTGTAATAGATATCAATTGGGATTGAGAATATAATTATTCAAGAGATTAAAATTGTAATAGAATAATTTCAAAGATAATCTTAAAGTATGCGAGATAATATCAAAGTAGGTGAGATGTTAAAATAATAATCAGAATATAATTAATTAATTAATTAATAATATTTAATCTAGATAATAATAATTAATTAGTTATAGAATCTTATCAGAATATAATTGTGTGACAAATATTATGTGATAATATTTCCTAATAACAATACAACCTAGTCCAAAACAGACAATATAACACGATATTTAAGTTAATGTTACGCTTTTATTATAATAGAGATATCTCGGAAGTTGGAAAGTTGGAAAATCATAACTATATATATATATATGTGCTTTTCCATTCTTGATTTTGAATTGGAAGTTCGTATTCTAATATGATATTAGAGCCCACGGTCCACGTAATCCAACCAGATCCAACCCAAAGCTGGTTCAATTATCCACAACTCATACCCAAAAATTAATGTCGTCGATTTATCCCAAAAAAATCATCATCTAGAAGGGGCATATTAGTAAATATATCTCATATTCCACATCAAAAATTGAAAAGGATCTTAACTAATATATATATATATATATATATATATATAATATGAGCATCTCCATTCATTATCAATTGCTTTTGAGTTGGAAACTCATATTCTAATATCAAATAGAATCAATTGAGTCGACCCGATTCGAATTGGTTCTTAAGCAGTTAGTTGATATTTGAGATTAATAGTTTATAGACCAAATGACTAAATTAGTTTCGGTTTGAACGATTATTAGAGTCCAAACTGGAAAAAAGGAATATGTTCAATCGACTATATATTACAACTTAGAAGGAAAAAAAGCTGAACTAAACCAAAAAAGAAAGAATTATATTTAACTATATATTTAGTGGGACTGTACTAACTACTACTAAAACCACTATTGACAAATGATTCTTAAGGGTGTCTTAGATTATTTTATTATTAAAAAATTTAAGAACTCTTATAAAAGTTTCTTATTTAAGAGACTCATTAAGAAGCTTATTCTTTCTCATCGTTTTATTCTCTCTCATTTTTTTACTCTCTCTCCTCCTTTTTTACTCTCTCTCCTCTTTTCACTCTCTCTCATTTTTTAGTCTCTCTCCTCTTTTTACTCTTTTTTCTCTTTTTACATTCTCTTTTTTTACTCTCTCTTCTCTTTTTCATTCTCTCTCCTCTTTTTTTTACTCTCTCACCTCTTTTTATCATTTCTCCTTTTGTTACTCTCTCTCCTCTCTTTTTTACTCTCTCACCTCTTTTTATCATTTCTTCTTTTTTACTCTCTCTCCTCTTTTTCACTCTCTCTCCTTTTTTACTCTCTCTCTTCTTTTTACTCTCTCTCCTCTTTTTACCATTTCTCCTTTTTTACTTTCACCTATTTTTCACTCTCTCTCCTCTTTTTACTCTCTCTCCTCTTTTACTTTTTCTCTTCTTTTACTCTCTATCATCTTTTGACTATTTCTCCTCTTTTTTACTCTCTCTCATTTTTTACTCTCTCTCATCTTTTTTTGTTCTTAAGAACCCCACTTTAAAAACTCCCCATTAATATTACATAAAAATTATCCACAAAAATACAAATTTTAACTCTCAGAACCCCACTTTAAGATACCCCCAATAATGTTGCTCTAAGCAACTCCTATGTTTGCTGCCGCAATGCAGAAATTTGGTCCTACCATCAATTTCACATCATGGTTGTGGCTTGGGACCTAAGGTACCTACTACCTACCAACCTTTTCACTCATGCTAGAGGTCTCAAAACAATACGATAAAAATTCACAAAAAAAAGTTTCATGCAATTTATAAGTTTTTCGATCGGACTATACAAGTTTACAATATACAGAAATGCAGTAAAGCTTAGTTTACACCGACGACTCTTTCTGCAAAATCTCAAGAGCTTTGAGAAGAACTTGTTTAAACCGACTTATACCAACGCTCACCATCTGCTGTACCAAATAAACCGATTTGAACTCTAACTAGCTGCGTTTTGCAACCGCCATTGGATCTCTCACTATCTTGTGATTGCATCCGTATTGTCGCACCAGCGTGCTCTCTTCTCTCTTGATCTTGTACTCTAAATATCTCAGATTCATCTCCTTTGATGGATCCTCAAAGTCTATTTTTGCTACCACTCGAATCCACCGATCGGAAGAATCTGAATTATGATCGCATTACAAGAACACCATGTTTGTGTTAAAGCAGAGAATTCGACAAAACAGATTACTGATCTGCACACAGAACACTGTAAACGCACGAAAAACTAGATTTAGTCAAGTAGAACTTTTCTTACAAAAGCTTCTCACTTTGTTGGAAATTACTCTCTCAGAAACCAACCTAAATCTAGATTTCTTAACCATAAACACGACATTGACAAGTCAGAACAGACCTCTGACGAGTTTAAGCTTTTTAATCTTTCCCTCTAAAATTCTCTCTCAAAAGCTCTGACCCTAAATTACAATGATAAAACCTATTTATATGCACGTCCTAGCAACCCTAGATCACGTCCAATAATGAGATTTGGTCTTATCCAATGATGTTCCTTTCAATTTGAAATTCTGTTAGAGTGGATATTCTCAATATTCACCAAATCTTTTATCTTCCTAATTTTTAGGAACCACTTCTATCTTCACATACCCTCCATACATCTTCAAACTTCTCCTTTTTGGCTTGATGTGCATCTTCAGCAAATAGATTCTTGTTCAGCGTAATCAGGTTCTTGTTTTGCATCTTCTTGATGTAATACTCCCCCTAAAATGTTTCTCCCCCATAATCGAACATTATGGATTCATCTATAGCCAAACTCTCATCTCCCCCTGCTTGAGTGCACATCGAGACAAAAACAAACAAGTTTCTGGGTTACATCAAGTCATTGTTAGGTGAATCACAACGTTGTTTCCTCCAATTGACTCTTGCTGCTCGACTTTCTCCATACCCGTATGTGTTCCAATACTGAGTTTTTCTTTTGACCTTATAACAACCTGCCAGTCTCTTATGAGGCACATTATCAGACTTCTGCCTGTTCCCATATATCATCTTCATGTGATGGGACCTTCTCCTGTCACAACATTGCCAATCTTCAATGTGGTCAGGATGATGATACAAATCATGCCTTTGAACCCAAAATCTGTTTCTTGTCCGATTATCCCAGTAGACTCTATCATGTTTAATCACGTGCTTGATTCTGTTCAGATAGCTGTAACATTTAGCTTTGACATGACCATGCTTTCCACAAAACCAACAATCAACCCTTTGCTTCCATGAGTAATTGACAACTCCTTTTGTAACAATACGTCTTCTGTTGTTCTGGTGATCATATTGATCTGCTCTGTTCTGGGTCATCACAGGTCTGTTCATGGATTTAGGTAAAACTGA
>OVBA01006219.1:0-17542 GCA_900406435.1 Lepidium aucheri
TGCTCTGTTTTTATTTTGTCCTTTAGTGTAGTTTTTCCTATTAGCTAGTTTAAGAGCTCACTTTGAAATATGAATTACCCTTGTGACAGATCGGTAGGTCATCTGAACTAGAACTAGGTATCGGATAAGTTGTTTACTTGCATTCACTGAGTTTCGACATCCCACTTACTTACCACCGTACCTCAATGATTTGATCACATAGACCAAAAAACCTTGTTATCAACATGTTGACCTGACTCAATATCTTCATTTCGATTAATAGCTGCTTGAATTAGAACATATTTCTGTAAAAAATCCATACAAAATGCAAGGATTCACCAGTCAAGTATCCCTCAGCCATACACGCTTTTGACCTTGCAAAGTTTTTAACATACACCTTTAGTGTCTTCATGTACCTGCATATATCTATTACAGAAATTGAGTATAAGTAATAGCTATAGATTTTATTGATGTAACAAGATTACAAGTATTATATCTCAAAAGGATACATCCATCTGAAGTGTACAGGGCCACCTAATCGTGTTTCTCTTGCTAAATTTATTGGGAGATGGAACATGATGTCAAAGAGTGACGGCGGGAAAGATCTCTCTAATTGGCACATTGTTTCCACATTCTCTGATTCTAGTGGCAGTAGTTTCTCTAGATCAATAACACATTGGCACAATCTACTGAAATGATTACACAATTGACTAACAGCAATCCAAGGTCCTCTTGGAAGTAAACCTCTCAAAGCAACATGAAGCAAATTTTGCATTAGTACATGGTGGTCATGTGGTTTCATACCTCCCTGATTAGGAGGATCAACTGAAACACAATTTAAGATATTAGCACAATACCCATCAGGGCCTCTAAACTCCAAAAGCCTTAAGCAGAATTTATGTTTTTCTTCTTTAGAAAACCAATAAACTGCTGGTGGTAAGTATATTTGTTTCCCACGTACCTCTGAATGCAAGTAGGTTTGAATTCCAATATCTTCTAGGTCTTTCCTTGCTTTTAACCCATCCTTTGATTTACCAGAATGCATCATAGTAGACAATATAGCGTGATAGACGTTCTTTTCAACGTGCATTACGTTAATATTATGTCTCACAAGCATTTTCTGCCACAAAAAGTATAAATATTAATCATACATATCAAATGTTAGTAATTAATTGGGAAAACATTGAGAAAACTGAATGAACAATCTACTAACCTTCCAGTAAGGTAAGTCAAAAAAGATTGACCATTATTTCCATCTCCAAAGGTCATTATCTTCTTCATATTCCTCAATTAAAGTCATATTATCATCATCTGCATCAATCTTCTTCCTCTTACCTTTCTTGTCTAAAGGTCTACCAAAATCATTCCTAAAATCTTGTGACTCTCAAAATTTTTTGCTCATGTCTGTATTCTATTTGCAGTCCCAGACTCAATAGTGTTATCAAACAGCTGTTTCTTATGTCCGTAAGGATGACCAGGTCGAAGCCTCCTCCTATTTCCCATATATACATGCTTTCTACTAAACTTGAGCCACCTATGCGGTGTATCCTTCCCACAAACATTACAGCCTTGTTTCCCCTTGACTTTACATCCATCTAATGTCCCTAGTGTTGGGTAATCAGTTATAGTCCATAACAAAATAGCTCTAAGAGTGAAGCTATCCTTACTAAATGAGTCATACACCTGAATACCTTTAGTCCACAAATCATGTAGATCATCTATCAACGGTTGGAGGTAAACATCGATATTGTTGCTGGGTGCAGTTGGTCCAGGTATCAGCATTGTCAGCATAATATTATCTATTTTCATACACTTAGTTGGAGCCATATTATAGTTCACTAGGAACACTGGCCATGTATTTTACTTTTTATTTTGTATGGAGAATGGATTCATCCCGTTGGTAGATAAACCTAGTCTAAGGTTTCTTGATTCCGCAGCAAACTCTAACCATTTATTGTTTACTTGAATCCAAGTCAATGAGTCCACTGGATGACACACATAACCATCCTCAGAAGCATTACAGAAGTGCCACCACAAACTCTTAGCCGTATGTTTTGATCTAAACATCCTCTTAACATGTCTTTTATCGGAAAATACCGAAGAACTTTTGCTGGAATCCCTTCATTCTGTTACATCATAACCAAATCCAAAAACCGTCAAGAACTTTCTAATTGCATTTGTAGAAGTTGGCAGGACATTTTATACAGGTAACATGTCATGAATAAGCACCAGAAGTTGGTCAAAGGAATTCTCCGACATCCCACTTTTGAACTTTATCCGGTATAGTCCCATGATGGCAGACACTTTGATGTAGTTCATACACGTAGCATACAACAGAGTTTCTGCATCTTCTAATTTCTTTCTAAAATCAGATTCTTCTTGATTGTCAATATCATCAAACTCAGGTACACTATGCTGCTGAGATGGTTGATTACCTTTAGTTGAATGATCAGACCTCATGAAAGCAGCCCTAATCAACTAATAAGCCTCATATTCAGACCTCTCTACATATGTTGACTTGTCATTCCTTGTATCACTGTGTAAACTCCAACAACTACTTTTCTTATATCTATAATTCATTCCTCTAATAACTAGATGCTCCAACACTGTCTCTTTTGACTGATGACAAACGTTTTGACAATCCAAACAAGGGAAGAACATCTCTGATGGGTTACCCAAATATCTTGTTGAATCTGAGACAAACTTAGTTACCCCTTGTTCATACTTGAGACTATTCCTGACATTTCACAGAAAGGTGTCAAGAAATAAAAATAGAATTAAGTAATTTTAAGACATATTTAAGAGTAATTAACTTAATACCTTGGTTACCAGACCCACACTAAACTAGCAGAAACAATCATGAGAAAATCGAAACTGAAATTAACAATAAGAAGAAGAATATGAATAAAAACCCTAAATCTAAATGGGATTGAAGAATTAAAACCCTAAATCTAACTCGACATGGCAAATAAAAGACAATCGAAACTCAAATCAACAAATGAGACTCATAAAATCTCAAAATCGGAACATAAAATTGAGAAATGAAACTCACAAAATCTCAAAATCGTAAACTCAAAAAGAAAGATTAAAACGGGAAGAGAAAGCTCAAAATTACTAACCTGAGCTTTGAATTCTTTGAAAGATGGTATAGAGAAGCAAAATTACAACAAATTTTAAGCAGGCTTTTTGTTGGAGAGAAACAATTTCGGAAGATTGAAGAAAGATAAATAGAGAGGAAGAAGAAAAGTCCTAGGGTTTTTAGCAAATATTTTTCTGTTTGGAGACAAAAATTTTCTAAGTATCCCGCTTATGTGTGTTTTACCGCCTAGGACATATGATAACATTTTTACAACGTTATTAAAGAATAGGCCCATATGATTTTTGTAAGAAAACACGCGAAAATTTAATTATCCATATAAGATAGCGTTTACAAAAACATAAACGCTATCACAAACTCCAGGATACTACAACTGTAGCATAATCACGAAAAGTGCTATACTTTTGTGCTATAAATACCCTTATTTCCTGTAGTGAAAGTTCTGGTCAGAGATGGAACAATCAGAAACCATACAACCAGAATTCAGGAGAAAGTAGTTGGCAGAAACCTTTCAAGCCATACCAGCAGCAAGCACCGCCACATCAATCTTCAACGAGCTCTTCGGGTACTTCGAATGATGAGATCAAGGTTTTGATCCAGCAGCTTGCAACCGAGCAGCAGAAGACTACACATGAGCTCAATACCAAGATAGACAGCATGTACAACAATCTGAACAACAAGTTTGAGTCGGTTTTTGTACATCTGAAGAAGCTGGACACTCAAGTAGCTCAAACTACTGAAGCTATGAGGAGACCTCAGGGAGCTCTACCTAGAAAAGTTGAGAAGAACCCAAAAGAATCATGAAATGTTGTGAAGTATTCTGATGTTGAGGATGGTACTGTAAGCAAGGAAGGGAAGTACAAGCCAATCCTTTTTTCAAAAGAGCTGACTAAGCTAGAGGATCTAGGAGAGTTCACCATACCATGCATCTTGGGAAAACTAATCTTTAGTGAAGCAATTTGTGATTCAGGAGCAAGTGTGAACGTTATCTCCCTAGAGACGATGAAAAAGCTAGGGATTGATCTTATGCAGGAGCACAACTCATCCATCTCTTTTGGAGATGCGACTTCTAAGAGCCCAAGGGGAAGGCTAGTCGATATTACTGTTATGGTGGGAAATTGCAGAGTACCAACCAATTTCATTGTGGTTGAGATGGCTAGAGGTGGAGCAGTGCCGATACTATTGGGAAGACCCTTCTTTAACACAATAGGAGCAAAAATCGATTTCCCTAACAAGAGGATTGTGCTGGAAAAGGTTGAAAAGAGAGTGTCATACCCAATTAGAGCTTCAGTGAGTGATCTATGTGGGATGATTAGTAGTTCTGTTGAGAAGAAGGATATTTTTGAGTTGGAAGGTTTAGTTCCTACAAGTTTCAGTAGTTGTGAACGTGAGTATGAGTCAGATGAAGAGTACAATGTTTGTCGTGAGCTAGCAGAGAATTCGGCTGAGCAAGAAGACACATGTATCCTTGACATTAAGTCTCATACATATGATAACTTCATTATGCACAACTTGTATCTTAAGGTTTTTGCAAGAAGACTTGGGTTTAAATCTTCAGGACCATACAATGTGAAGGAGATTCACTCTGATGGAACTGTAGTGTTGTTGGACATCACAGGAGCTGAATTCCATAGGAAGGATGAACAGCTCAGAGATTTTATCGTTGATGAAGGAAGGATAAAGGGAGTGAACATTCCTCCCAAGAGTCAATTCGCTATTTGAGTAACACGAAAGTCAAGCTAATGACTTTAAACAAGCGTTGAGTGGGAGGCAAACCATTATATAGCTTTTCTTTTCATAATTTTTCTGTTTTTGGTTGGTTTTTCGTTTTGGGTTGAATTTGTTTCAGGTGAGAATTTTATATGGGGGACTAAATTGATCGATCAAAGCTAGGATCGATCAATCTTGTGCCATAGAGGACCATACGCTTGATTGAATGATCAACCCATGGATGATGGATCGATCGACCCATAAGATGATCATGATGCGCTTGATTTGGTAATCGACCTGCAAAGGGCTGATCGATCGATTGTGGATGCAAGGGACTATGCAGTCGATCGGGTGATCGACCTGCATATAGTTGATCAATCGATCACAGAAATCAACCTCCAAGCGCTCGATTGAACGATTGACCTCACCAAGATTGATCGATCAATCAACGAAAACAAGGGTTTTTGAAGAAGTCACCGATCGATCGATCGACTG
The DNA here is from genome assembly GCA_900406435.1 of Lepidium aucheri. Classification (NCBI taxonomy): domain Eukaryota; kingdom Viridiplantae; phylum Streptophyta; class Magnoliopsida; order Brassicales; family Brassicaceae; genus Lepidium; species Lepidium aucheri. The sequence continues at coordinate 5,282 of OVBA01006219.1, forward strand.
TCAAACCAGGTAAGTGTTTTTAACCCAGAAACATGGGATTGAGCAAAACATAAACCTTTCTTCCTCTTTTACAATTTTTCGGCCGAAAATCTTCAAAAGGAGATAACTTCTTTGATTCTCACATATTTCCTTCGATTCAAAAGCCTATTCCACTCGGATTTTCCCCTCTATCTAATTACCCTGTTTCCTTTTTTTGATTGGCAAAGGTATGGCTTCTAAATTGATGATTTTCAGTCCAAAAAACTTGAGGTTTTTGGAAATACTGGGTTTCAATTTATTGATGCTTTAATGTGTAAATTCAATGTCTTATCATTGTTCTATTGTGATTTCGAACCCCACTAGCCCAGAATTAAATTGATTTGTGCTCAAAAATCGATGTGCTAGGTTGAAGGAGAATTTTAGAAATTTGAGAATTTAGGTTTGGAATTGGATATCATGTGATTAATTGATGCATTGCTAGATGTTGTTTCTGTTGTTGATTGGTTTAGATATTGATTCACAATGTTCTCTTCCAAACTTCCAAAATTTTGACATTCTCAAACCCTTGAAGGAGAAACTGAACTTTTAATTTTTCTTTGTTGAGGTTGTGTGCAGATAATGGCTAAAACAAACCAGCCCAAGGTACCATCGAAGAAAGTCAGGAGGTCTTCTAACCTCAAAGCAAGACAGAGTTCTGGTATGTCTGCTTCAGATATGAGGGCACTTTCGCTGTGGCCAAGACCTGATGGTGAGCCATTTGAGAGGAATTTGGCTAACAGGTCCAGCCGAATACTGCTTAAACAAGACAACCCTTACACGAGGCGTAAGCCAGAGGATGGATGGAAGCCATTCCATGAGATTTTCTACGATCAGTTGCTTAGGAACGACATACTGCCAACCAAGTTCCTTTGTCTGACCACGATGGCCAAGTTGGGCATTCTGGATGATGTTGTTGGGATGATAGAGAGGTTGGGTTTAGGTACTTTTGGCTGCACTTATTACCCGCGGTACCCAGAGCCAATGAGATAGTTCCTTGCTACCTGCAATCTACACATGGCTGCAGACCCTCATGCTCTAGTATGAACTGCATATCTCACATACCTGTACAAGGGAGTGCTGTACAAGATTCCTGTTAGAGAGATGTGCATGATTTATGGTTTCAGAGAGGATGCAGAGGATCGGTTATCCTCCAGTGACAATGCAACTAATGATGTCTTATGGCATATTTTAGCTGAGGGATCAAGGTAGAGGATCAAAGCTCATGCACATGCGACACCCTGAGGTTCGGATTGTAGCCAAGCTATTAGGCTCCACGATTTTGTGTAAGGAGATCGACCTGGCTGTGATGAAGCCTTAACTTCAGCTCATACACCATGCCATTGCCCCAGTCATACATGATCTCTATAGTGATAGTCCAGCTCCTTAGTACTAGCCTCTCAACGACAACTGGGGAATGTTCTTTGCCAAGCTGCTTCCAGAGCGCTGTTTCAGAGGTTCACTGAACAACCCGACATGAGAGACCATTGGTAGTCTTCTTATGCCTATCTTTAGGTACCATCGCTTGGATCTCAGTGCCACTCAGAGGATAGACAGGATCAAGTACATGGATGACAGGGTTCTGGCCAACTTCCGCTACCTAGCCGAGAATAACAAGTGGATGTATTATGCACGGGATTGGCAATCCTTATTGTGCAAGCTTCCAGCACCTAAGGTCACTTCTCTCACCTGTTGAGCGAATGTCACATTCGAACCACACCTCACTCATCCGAAGATTGTTGAGATTGATAGTGAGCCACAGTAGGCCCAACACCGGATATCTCAGAGACGAGCTGCTGCTGCTTCTACGCCTCCACCGCCACATCCCAACGTCGCTCAGAATTTTGAGCTCATTATACCTGAGTACAGTGAGGAGTTTAATGTGCCATCATTTTCTGATGATTTCACATATAGAGAGTACACGCGTTAGCACTACGAGAATAAGAAGAGAAAGCATTCGATGAGGAGACGTCTTTGGGATGCATTGAGAAAGATCCCTACTGCATTTTGTTTGAGCACACCTACAACGGAAAAACCCAATGCAGTAGGAGAGCTGAGGGATCGAGACCTAAAGTTGCTGGATGTCAGTTTGCCGAGAGATCAGAGGACGAGGATGATCAGCCATTAGATTGCTATCTATCGCACCGCTGATGTGCTCCAGGGGACCGTGAGAGTCAGAGTCCCTAGTTGCTCTATGACACTTCTCACATTTATCTTTTATTTTTCGTTATGAACTTTAGGCTTATTTTCACACGGAGACAGTGTGAAGTAGGTCAGGGGGAAGACACTTGCTGTGACTAACACTTTTTATATTTTTTTTTCTTTTTACCTTTAATCTTTCAGACATTTTCTGTTTACTTGGTGTCTTTTTTATCTTAAAAACTGATTGCATAGAACTATGATTTTTTTTGAGGATTATTGCATATCATGAACTAAGTACCATCAATGTGTATTTGTGAGGAATTGATCGACTATTGGAAAACCCAGAGGCTTGACTCTATCTCAGAACCACCCATATCCATCTTGGTATTCGAAGGATCTCATGCCGGCTTCACCCTTAACCTGATTAATCTTCTTGTCAATGGAGCTGGTATACTTAGGATCAAGCTCTCTTCTGAATGCAATGATAGATTTTCTTGTGTGAGTATGGTTTCTCCTCCCTTAATCATTTTGTAGTGTTTGTGCTTAATCTGAAGTAACTATTTGACAAGATTGTGCATTGTGGTAAGCTAAGGGTAAAAGTTCTCCAATGACGCTGCTAGTGCTTATATAATGATTGGTAGCCTGAGATTCACCTCAATGATGGTACCGATTATATGAATACTTCTAGCTTATAGAGGGAATTCCAACGAAGCTACTCTTTCTTACATCTTTTTAGTTACCAAAGAAAGAAACCGATAAAAAAAAATGATACCCTAGAAAAATAGGGAAAAATCGACTGCAATATGATGAAATGGGAGGAAAGAAACCATATAGAAGGTAGTCTTGAGATTGAAAGAGAAACTAATGTGTCCTTTTATCGATGTTCCATTGATGAGACCGCACTTAGACGCTTTAGGAAGTTGGTATGGTGAATTCGGATCACTTACTTGGATTGTGGAGTTTAGCTTGGGTAACTGCCAAAGTCTGGAAGAAGTACAAGGTGGTCTCGATTCTGACATTTAGGTGTTGTGTGGTTTACTATGGAATTGATATGCAATGTTCTGATGACAAAGAAGTTATTTTGAGTGGAATCATTCTGTCAGTCTTTTTTTTCTTTGCTTGAGGACAAGCAAGAAGCTAAGTCTGGGAGAATTGATATACCTCATTTTTATCGGTTTTGACCTCATTAATTCGCATATTTTCAGAATGATTGTCTGCATTTTAGAGTATTTTCAAGTGGAAAACAGGTTTATTTCAGATTATACACATAGGACATGGCTCAGGACGAATCGGGGCAGTTTCTGGAATTTCAACAGAAGATTGGCGATCAATCGATCAACCCTTTGATCGATCGGTCACTCTCCTCACTAAGAGATGCGCACGGCCCATTGATCGAATTGTATCTGATGATTGATCGATCACTTTCCTCACTGTGAGCTGCGCTCGACTCGACGATCAACCTACACTTCATGATCGATTGATTCAGGCTTCCTACTGAGAGCTCCGTGCGATTCATCGATCAACCAAGACTTTGAGAGATCAAGCATTCAACGCAGATCGATCGATCAGACCCTTGATCGATCGATCTACGACCCTGTGAAAAATAAAACCTAATTTTCCTGTTTTGTACCTATGTTTTGGGAGACCTATAAATTGTTATTTTTCACTTTTGGAAAGACACACATAGATTATTTTTTGGCAGAGAGTTCTTTTGTAAGCAAGGGAGAAGATTTCGTCCATACTTTTGAAAAGATTTCTTAAACCCTTTATTCAATTCAACTGCAATTTCATGTTCTTCTTCATCATGTCTTCAATTTCTTTCTTAATAATGTCTGAGTAATTTAAGTGTCAGGTTTAGGGTTTCTAGGGATTTAGGAATCGATGATTGGGGATTGAATATGATTCGATGAATGGAATTCTCCATCTATGCTTGTGTGCAATGCTTAGGTTAGCTTGATCACCTATATGATCTTAGGTTTTTTTACATTCCAAAAGCTTGTTAAACTCATGAACTAGTATTGATGAGCAATTGATCTTAACCAACGATAGTTGATCGTTAGGAGTAATTGTTGATAACTGAAGCAATTCGTTAAGGCCTATTTGGAATCTGGAACCAACGATAGTTAGGATCTCTAGGTTGTTAGATACAGTGATAAATACCACGAAAGTGGATTTGTCAAATCTTTATGTTCAAGTCGAGAATGGTGTCTAATTGTTCCTGAATAATTTCCCTAATTGATTCCTATTTCCTGATGAATACCCGATACCTGATGCCTTTTATTATATATGCAAACCGTTAAGTTGTTAGTTTTCTTTGAATTAACATCTTGGTATAGCTTGAATTAGAGTTGAGTAATTGAAAATGCAAACTTGGTTCTTTGTGGATTCGATCCCTAAGTACTACTACTACATTGCTGTGCACTTGTGGTAGATTCATAGGATAAAACTTTGTGACATCAGTCTACAGAACACACGAATGTAGAACTTATTTCTTGCCTCTCAAGTCAACGATTATCTTCTCTGGTGTTTGCTTGTTCACTCCCTTCTCTTCTTCCGCTTCTTGTCCGCTGCTTGACTCCCGAAGCAGCCCATACCGGTTCTCCTACGTACCAGACTTTCGAGACAGAAATAGTATTATGACTTAACCATTAATAAACCTAATGAATGTGACTGTCCGGAACTAGTCTATAATATTAATATCATTCTAAAGACTTCGCTCTGTTTTCGTTACATGAAAAAACTATTACTTATCCGATTATGTCAAATTTTAGTTTTTTAAATATATCACATTTTGGCATTTTTCTATCCCAGCAGAACATGTAAGTGAGAACATCTGTTTCAATATACAAACAGAGATACACATCACGTTTACTTGGTCTTTAAATATTGAATATTGACAATTTTTTTGTTATTCAATTTTATTGATCAACAAAAAAAAATACACAATATGATTATATACAGGAATGAATCAAAGTAATAAGAAATAGGCTTGAATTAATTCAAACCAACACCTAAGAAAATGTGTCAAATGGTGAGATACTCTATAATTCAAAGAAGATATACGATTATGTACAGTCTTATCAATAGCATGAGCTAAATCCGAAGACAAGGGATTTGATGCATCATGAATACGCTTGTTGTGTTTTTGCCAAATATAATAGATCACTACAAAAAACATACCTGTTTCCTATGACTGGATTCATCGGTTTTTGTAGGAAATTGGCCCATACCAATGAAAACCGACCAAAATAGCTCGTCACCAATCTTTGGTCGAAAATGACGGTTTCGTCGATTTTGGTTGGACAAAACCAACGGTAATCAACAAAGAAAATCGTTGAAACACGTCGTCGGTTTTTGTCGGATAACAACCGTCGAAAATCATGGGTGTATAGTCATGGACGTCGTCGGGGATGGCGTCGGTTACCGCAGGTACAATCGTCGTCGGGTTTTGTCGGTGAGTTAACCAACAAAAACCGACCACTTAGTATAATTTTGTTTATATCTATTGTCGGTTTTCGTTGGTTAAACTCAATGACAAAAACCGACCGAAATATTCAAAATATTTTTTTTAAAAAATTTATATAATAGTTTTAAAATATTTATAAATTAGATATACAAAATATATAAAATATTTGTTTTTTTTATAAATTAGATATACAAAATATAGGCCCGAATCCTAAAGTTTTTGGTCCTGAGTCTAGCTATCCGATGGAAAGGATGGTGGAGTATCTAAGAGCCAAAGTAGCCTCACCATCTGAGCTTCGTTCCTCGCGTCCCGCTCTTCTGTCCTCGAGTGTCGCGTTTTGTTGTCATCCCGATAGGCTTGAGATTTGACCTGGCTTGCTTGTAGGGCTGCACGAAGATCCACCAGCTCCTGACGCTCTCGCTGACTTATTCCTAGTCTCTGAGTCATGCTAACATGTGCCGGCAAACCATCGGCATTGACCAATTTCCCGAGTCCAAAATATCGTTCCTCTGAAACATGGAGTTTCCTACAAATAAAAGTTACTTGTACTCTTATAAATGAAATTCTGATGTGAAAAAGTAACTAAATTAATAAAATTAATAAAATGAATAACTCGAGGACGATGTTGTTGATCTTTTCCCACAATAGCTGCACTAGACCCTCTTCTTCCTGGGAGCGTTGGGTAATGACCTTGTCTGTCTTACGTTCCACCGTCTCCACAATCCGTTTCATCTTTGGATTCTGGATCGTGCCCGTCTTCTTGTTGGTGTGACGGTCCTTTATCAGACATAGCCAGTCCGCTGCACTCCCTTCCTTAATAGTCTATAAAACAACAAAGATTGTTATGTATAAAGTGAATTAAATAATTATATTTACAATTGATACTTATATTTTTGTCCTCAACGAGTTCAAATGTGTTGGACCCGGTATTGTGTGTCGTTGGTGCTTTCTCAATATTCTTACCGCCCTTGCGGTTAATCTTGTTCCACTCCGACTATTTCATCATCCCCGACAATGTTATCCGGATGAGAATATAATCCGGATGAGAATATAATCAAGTCTACCAAAAGAGTGGTGGGAAAGACTTGAAAGTGTTGAAGACCAATCCGGAGAAAACAAGGAATCAAGCTGACCACTTGCAAGAGAGAACCAGACGGAGTAGCTGTAAGGATAAGTAAAAGACATATGATTCATTAACTCATTCCTATCGCCACACAGAACACAAGCCTGAACCATGCCCTATGACCTCATTCTAATTCCCGTAGAAAGACTTTCTTTGATCATTTTAAAATCTACTAAAACATATATTTTACATAATCATCGCAATCCACGTTTCATTCAGGATCAACAAGAATCAAAACCACCACAAATTCAGTTTTCACAACATAGATGTGACACACTTAATCTACAATAATTTCACTAATTTATCAGCCATCATATAATTTGTCAGTTCTGAGTATAACTGTATAAGCTTCATTGCCTTTAGAAGTTCTCTTTGTGGAATGAGAATCTAGTTCTTGTCGTCAGTGTGTATTTCAAAGCTAGTTGTCTTAACTCCTTTGTCAATCCCGGAGATCCACAATAAAACACTCCTGCACGTATTTTACAATATCAGTCCCTTTTTTTTGATTTAGCACATATTTTAGTATTAATACGAGAGATGAGAGAAAACATATTAATTAGTATGAGTCTAATTCAGACTCAAGAACTAGTCTGAGAAAGCAGGATTATCACATTCATATATATTGCTTAGAATCATAAATCTAACCATTATAAGATATTCTTACTTACCAACATTAGAGTCAGGGTGATCCTCGGCTATCTTTTCATAGACGTTTTCCCAATTAGGTCTAGCGAAGTGGGTCTTGACTCTTGTTCCAGCGACAATGTCTAAACCATTTTTAGCATAATATAGATTCTGAATCATCTTTATGAACGCAGAACGAACGTCTCCATCTTCAAAGACGCTAGTACAATGGTTATGTAGTTCTACGACTTTCTTTAAATCTCGTTCTGCGATCTCGTTCATGATGTTTTTGAACCAATCATACGTGCCTTGCTCACCTGTCATCCAATAAAAGTAAGCCTTTCGTGTCTTGAAAGTTTCTTTTTTACTTTGTGGCTTCTGTTGTGATCCCATCTCCATGTGGTTGAGTGATTGGGCTTGTTCCTTAGCTTCAGTATTGTTGATAATGTCCTTGATAATGCTGATCATTGGGGTAGCTCCAATGCCAAGGCCAACCAGCAGAACCACTTTGTACTTCTTGTAGTCTTGAGCTGGTGCACCGTACGGACCATCAATCTTGATTGTAGGGTACCTGTGAAGAAGTGGTGGTCATTAATGCCATTTCATAATTAATAACGTTAGAATTTCCTAGGTTGATTTTTTTTGTCAACAAGTAACTATTAGATCAATAACGATCTGATCCATAGCCTAAGACTTAAATTCTCCAACTAGAGTTGAGTATGACTCGAAGTGTCTAATTAAATTTGAGGCAAACCAACTAGACCATATATTTTTTGATCTTTGGTTGATTGATAACCCAATCACACACAATACTATATATTATTTGGAACTCAAGATATATATTATGAAGTGACTGCTGTTTTTTTTATGTCCGCATGTGCTATTCATGTTCGAGTATTCTTGAAAATTAATCACATTGGTACGTGGTATCAAAGGTATTCACATGACTTCCTTAAATCTAGAATTAGTTAGATTCCATAGTTCATTGATTTGTGAACTTGTTGAATATGCTAAAGAAAAAAGTCTCTCAATTTGTGGTGTTCATGATATTAATGTATCCGAATTACCAAAAGAAAAAAAGAAAGGTGAATGCTGTTATACTAACTAAATAGTGTGAATACTCATCACCATATATAATAGTATTCAATCATAATCCACGATCATCGTACCAACCAAGATTCTAAATATATATAAATTTTTTTTTGCTTGTCATGATTCACGACGTCTCTTTGATAACCAGCTGGAAGTCATCATCGATTTAATTAATTGCATGACGGTTTAGGTGTTGAATGTTGATGCTTCCTTTTAAAAATTTATAAGTCAATACAAATACAAATTGTTATATTTAATTCTTTGATAATTTGTTTAAATCATGATATTCTCTTACCACCAATAAAATATTATGTTTGAAACAATCAAGTATTTTACTCATTTACTCTTTAGGTGTCTATTGATTTGTTTGTCTAGGTATATTTAGTGATTTAATTTCTAATGAAAAGCTTAATTAAGATATAATTACTTGGGATCATTTGCACCATGCGACATGTCTTTGGACGAAGCTCCCTTACACACCTGAGACATAAACAAGAGACTTCACAAACTATAATCTCCAGACTTCAAGACTTATGAAAGATCTATTTTATAGAGATTTATTTATAGTAAATAAGACCTCCGTAAACTCTTCTTTGATAGCCTTTGTCCAATCTCCCAGTTGTTTCATATGAACGCTTAAATAGTCGTCTTGTGGTGCAGATGTTATTGAAAATGGATGCCTGCATAATAGATGTATAATCATATTAACTGATACTCTGTAATTGGTTAAAAATTGTTGACGCTTGAGAATGTATTTTAGTGTACCACTCTAACAATGAGACTTTTGGACAGTTCACAAACATGTATTGACCACTCTTGTACTTGAAATTTTTAGGCCTTGACATCTGCAAATTCAATACGTTTCCAGGATAAATCGCAGCATTAAGAACTTTTACGGTCTCGTTTCTTGACCTGAATGCTCTTATCAATCTCTCGCATGTATAGAGAGCTACTGGTACTGCCAAGTACATCCATGTCTACAAATAAATAGCCTGAGTTACTTACAATTCTCAACGCTTAAACTACGACTGCAAATGTTGAATATCGAAGTACTCACCGTTTTTTTGTACCACTCGTGACTGAGATACAAATAGTATCCGTGAATGACAAGGAGTATGTAGACTATAACAAACAGATGATGTGTGTACCAGAAGGTGTTGAAGTTACCGATTTTAAATAGCCTTGGATGCTTTTTTTGTAGTGTACCTCGTCTAAACATAGGCGTAGCCAATGTAAAAGCAATTGCCATTAAGAAAACCATTACGAGCCCTGTTATTCCTTCTTTTGACTTCACATAATGTGAGTATCCTGTTGGTTGCTCCTCTCCAAAGAATTTTCTAAGAGGCATGTATTCTTCTGGAGTTGCTGCGATTAGCCGTGGAAAGTCGCAAGCCAAGTGAGCCACCGCATGAATACCTACTCCTATTGTAATTCCCAATGCAATAACCTGTAGGTTTAGATGTCAATTTACAACTACAATCAAAGTCTTCGCAGCTGTGACTGTGTCTTGGAACAACTCTATGTTACTTCTTACACAAATAACCTTGAATAATATGTATGGTTTACCTTATGAAAGTTAAGGTTGTCATCAAAAGGGACACATATACGTAACCAAGACTTATTTCTAAGCCATGTGATGGTATTTCTGCATACAGGAAACAGAATTAAGGCCATGTTCAGCTTCAGTGTCTCTGCTGCACCTTTGGCAAAGCACACACAATGTCCCAACACTTTGTACACTGCTCTATTCTTGTATTGAATGTACTTGTATGTGAAGAGAATGGCCATAATCATGATCCACAATACTATCACCCAAATTCTTTGCCAGCTATCTAGTAAGAAGAATCCCAGTAGTCGAAACCATCTCTTCAACGGATTTGGTTCCCTCACAGGCTTGTGATCCTCACTGATCATGTGGCTCAGCTTCTCTCTTTCTTCACTAATTGTGCTTAAAGATTGTGTTTCAGCTTCTATAAGCAAGTCCTTAAGATCCTCCATCTGGTTAAATCACCACAAAGTTATATATAGAAGCAATATCTTTTAGAATGTCGAAATTTGTTTACCATGATGTATCCAATATGATATGGGTCAAGCTTATCCATTATCATTGCTGCATATTCGTCTGCCTTTGCCTGAATTGTTGACAATCTGTTTGCAGCAGAACTAAGCCTGATGATCTGCAAAACACAACAATACAGAACAAAGTTCACCAAATATTCCATCCATTGAACATTTTAAAGATTTTCAGTAAAGCTCATAATCAGTCTAAGCAGAATTACCTCACTAACTTCGTCTTCGGTTAGTCTACCATTAGCGTCCTTATCCATCCTGCATTCCACAAACCCTTAGGCTCAAACTTTCAATTCATTACCAGAACTTGTAGAGAGATCCAGATACCAAAATGGGTACTGATTTTTATAAATTACATGTCAAAGAACAACATAAGCCTGGAATCAAAGCTTTGATCACTTATTTGTTCCCAGAATTCCTTTAAGTGTTCCATATCAATCACATCTCCAATGACATCCCCTGTCATTGATTGCGTTCTTCTAGCTAATGCGTCAAACAATAGCAAGGAAAATTCCTTTGATTTCATCCCTACAAGATATCAATATTGTTCTTTAGATCAATGCAATTGTGATTCAATCCGTGGCTTTTACAAATTTTACCTATGCATTCCCCGAATTGTGAACGTAGCAGCAATCCATCAGTGTTCTTCGTGATCTCACGAAACCGTTTCACCACGTCCGACCATCCATCGTCAACATCAGTCTTACGGACAAACCTTAGCCCTTTCAAGACCTGACCGGCCGTTGACTTCGACCGGTCCAGTTTAGTCGGCTTATTCTCTCCAAAGACTGATGATCTCAAGCGCTTTAACTGTTTAGAAGTGTCTGATGCTATGCGCTTTAACCGGCCGGTCTGTTTCTGCGTCGTCAGCTCCGGATCGTCCTGTCTGTTCACAAGATTGTCCATCGCTATCAATGATCCTCGTTCTCTGCCTCTGTATCTGAGTGAAGGAAGTCCGATACTTCAAAGCTCACTCTCTGCAGTTATTCAACGAGAAAGTAAACAAGATCAAGAAAAAATGATTTATAAACAGAATTATTAGCTTCTTGCATCTCAAGTAAACGCTCCAGAAGAACTTGTTTTCCCGATATAATTGAGAAGACGATCTAAAAAATAATATTTTAGTTCATATTAACCTTACGAAACACTTCTTCCTTTGTCTCTAAAACTCCTTGAGTTGTAACATGAGACGACTCAAAATATTCATAGAGTCATTCTTTTTATACAAGTATGTACAACGTGTGTCACAATCAACGAATGAAAAGATTTTATTAACGTAAAATATATTCGAATATGTGGGAACATAAGCTAAACAAAATCAACAATATAAGTACAGACCACATCTTACATCTTAAGTTCTGGTCTTTTGGTCAACTCTTCATTGATTTATTAATTAAAGACCGAATACCAAAACTCATTAACGATTATTACCTATTATTATTTTAATTCTTACAGCATGATTGCCCATATTAGCTGAAAAGTCATCTGTCGTCCTTTTGAAGAATAAATAAAAAGATAAAAGGATTTGAGTGGTCTTATGGGAATAACAAATCACAATGTGAGACATTCTCATCATTTAGAATCATACTAGTATTGGTATTAGACCACCATTAGAGCATCTCCAATGGTGCTTCATTTCTTTTTTCAAACTCTATATTTGAAGAAAAATCCTCTCCATTGGTTCTTCAAATCCTTCTTCAAATTTGAAGATCTTCATTTTTTTCTTCAA
>OVBA01006220.1:0-17540 GCA_900406435.1 Lepidium aucheri
GTATCCCATCTAGGAAAAGTGAGGGTTACTGTCTTCTGTTGAAATTACTTATGCAGAATCCATGTCATGAAATTGCCTCTCTTGCAATTTATGTTCTTCGACGTTTGAGAATTTATGAGGTTATATCAAGATATGAGGTACACTCCCTAGAATCTTAAAATATTGGCCTTATCTTGATAGGCCCTAAATGTTATTATTGCTACTAATATGTTTTCTATCAGTTTGCAGTGTTATCAGTACTGGAAGGTCTCTCCAATTCTCATGAGNTCAGCTTCAAAAGCTCCAGGTTTGTTTCTGCTTATAATTTATGTTATTTGCTCATGCATAGAATCAGTAGATCAACTATCTTACATTGTCACTGCGTGTTACTGCTGACTATCAATGCAGAAGCTGATGAAGTCGCTTGGATCAGTTGAAGATCCCTCACCATCAGCCTATGCAGAAACAAGCTTGGTTTCTGATCATTCTGAGGGGTGGTTGTCATACAAAGCCACGAGTAATCTAACGGCTTCCGGCGCATGTCCCTTTTCTAGTTCTGGAATTGATTCACATATTTTAGCACTTCTGAAGGTAAATCACTTGGTTATCTAGTCTTTGACTTAGACCTGTAAGCACTATTATTTGCTAAATATGTTGCATGTCAGAATGAAATTATCTTTTCCATTTCTTGTTGTGTCCCTGTTTTCAATTTTTTTTAGAGAGTATTCTAATTGTTAAACCTTACTTGAAGCGTCTGACAATGCACAGGAGCGGGGTTTTCTTCCTTTGTCAGCAGCACTTCTCTCAATGCCTGAATTGCATTCTAATTTTGGAGACATTATGGATGTCTTTACGGATATCGCTATGTTTATTGGCAACATAATTCTGTCATTTATGTTTTCTCGCACAGGTACTCTTATTTGACTCCCCTTAGAACAGACTTGATGATTATGTGCATTAGAGTTGTAAGACAGCCTTTATCTTCTGTTTTCCAGGATTGAGCTTTTTGCTACATGATTCTCTACTGACTGCTACAATAATACAAACTCTGAAGGGATCCGTTGATCTGAATAAGGAGGAGTGTGTCCCCCTCCACTATGCTTCAATTCTAATATCCAAGGGTTTTACTTGCAGCTTAGTGGAAATTGGAATAAATCTGGAAATGCATCTAAGGGTGGTGGGTTCCTTTTACCATAGGCGCGTACGCTTTACATTTAAAATTATACGTGTATCTTACTATTTCTTACACACTTCATTTAGGTTAGTGCAATAGATCGTTTGCTCAAGTCGACACCACAAACAGAAGAATTTCTATGGATTTTGTGGGAGCTGCGTGATGTTTCTAGGTGATAAATTTTTCCTGTCATGTCTCTGTGCCAAATGTGCTTTTGTTTGTCTTATGAAATCAACTTGAAGGCAATCTGCAATGCAGGTCCGACTGTGGGCGTGAAGCTTTATTGACATTAGGTGTTTTCCCAGAGGTATGAATCTGGAACCAGGAGAAAGATAATCCTAGAGGTTTACTTTTGTTTTTTCACTAAAATTTATTATCATTCTTTTTTAGGCTTTAGCTGTCTTGATCGAAGCTTTGCATTCAGCCAAGGATATGGAACCAGCAGTTGAAAATAGTGGTACTGATACTACTTCATATCTGAATCTACCATCTTGGCATAGTATCTTGGTTATCTTCTTTCAAAACCTCGTACTTTCTTAATATTCTCATTTTTTTTTAGGAATTTCGCCACTTAGTCTAGCAATATGTCACTCCGCTGCTGAGATTTTTGAGGTCATAGTGTCTGACTCAACCGCGTCATGCTTGCATGCTTGGATTGAACATGCCCCGGTCCTTCATAAGGCCCTGCATACTTTGTCACCGGGTGGTTCTAATCGGAAAGATGCTCCTTCAAGATTACTCAAATGGATTGATGCGGGTGTGGTTTTTCACAAGCATGGTGTAGTTGGCCTTCTACGTTATGCTGCTGTCTTGGCTTCAGGAGGGGACGCCCAATTATCATCATCAAGCATCCTTGCTTTGGACTTAACACCGGCTGAGAATGGTGCTGGAGAATCAACAAATGTCTCTGAGATGAACATCCTAGATAATCTTGGAAAAGTTATATTTGAGAAATCTTTTGAAGGTGTCAACCTTTCTGATTCATCAATTTCTCAGTTAACAACAGCACTTCGGATTTTAGCGTTGATTTCAGACAATTCAGTATGTTATCTATCCCCATTATTTTAAGTAATTACTTTGTCCTTAGATGCTTTAGTCTTCTTATATTAGTGTTCCGGGATGTTGCGCTTTGCACAGACCGTTGCTGCCGCTTTATATGATGAGGGTGCGGTTACAGTTGTGTATGCTATTTTGGTCAACTGCAGCTTCATGTTTGAGAGATCGTCAAATATTTATGGTAAACTGCTGTCTATTCTATGCTTTTATTCAACTCTTCTATTTCTTCGTTGCTACCATTTGACTCTTGAATTAAGACGTGATGCTAAGAGATACTAGGGAGAGTATAAATCACTCACTGGCTGGATATATATTTAAACTTTCAATATTTTCTTATCTATCGTTAAATGACTATAGGTGACACTTAACTAGTTCTTTTGTTTTGGACTTAGCAGATTATCTGGTTGATGACGATCATGGATGCAGTTCTATTTCTGACTTTTTGTCTGAACGTAATCGTGAGCAAAGCTTGGTGGACCTGTTGATTCCTTCCCTTGTCCTTTTGATATCTGTTCTGCAGAGACTACAGGTCTGTCGCTTTAATTATTATTAATTTCTTCATCAAGTGTCGGCAATAAAACCTTCTCTCAAAAGCCATAGCTTCTGAAAGTCTGCCTTATCTCCTCTGGTCAATGACATTGTCCTTTCTGTCTAAAGGGAACTAAGGAGCAGTATAGAAACACCAAACTGATGAAGGCACTCCTAAGGCTACATCGGGAAGTCAGGTGAACTACTGTGTCTTTGTTTTAGTAGTATAAATAACGTGTATACATGTACGTTTCATGCAAATTTAAGCTTTGTGCCATGATGGCTTGTTTTCTTTCCAGCCCAAAGCTAGCAGCCTGTGCAGCTGATCTGTCCTCCCATTATCCAGACTCTGCTCTTGGCTTTGGAGCAGTGTGCCACCTCATTGTGTCCGCCCTTGTCTGCTGGCCAGTTTATGGATGGATTCCTGGCTTATTCCACACTCTTCTTTCCGGTGTCCAGACGTCCTCTGTTCCTGCCTTGGGTCCAAAGGAGACCTGTAGTTTCCTCTGCATTCTAGTATGGAAATCCTACACTTCCGCGCATTATTTTTTACTTGGTGATGTGATGGCATGCACTATTTATACCATTGCAAGATATTCAGTATTTATTACCAGCCTTATAGATATGACTCATTTGCACCTTTGTGATTAAATTTTGTGCATGTTTTGGTAGTAATTTAATGTAAATGGTAACAACTGTAAGATCTCTATTCATTTTCTTGTACGTTAAGCTTTTATCTTATTCATCATGTATCTCTCATTGCAAGAGTGACATTCTCCCCGAAGAAGGAGTCTGGTCTTGGAAGAGTAGCATGCCCTTGTTAAGTGGTCTGAGAAAGTTGGCGGTTGGGACATTGATGGGTCCACAGAAGGAGAAGCAGATAAACTGGTATCTGGAGCCTGCGCACCTTGAAAAGCTGATAAACCATTTGACACCTAACCTTGACAAGATTGCAAAGATTATCCAACATCATGCCGTATCTGTATGTTCTTATATATCGTGTTAGCTCCAGTGTTTCTATGCTGCTTTGGCCTTTCTTGGCATTATTCAGCATGATTTAAACTTTGTTATCTTCAAACAGGCATTGGTTGTCATTCAGGATATGCTTCGAGTTTTCATAGTTCGTATTGCATGTCAAAGGGTTGAACATGCTTCTATTCTTCTCCGGCCCATATTTTCATCTATCAGAGAGGCTCTTTTGGATCAGTCATCAACAAGTGACACCGAAGCTTATATGGTGTTTGCTCTGCTTCTCTAAGTCGCTTTCTATGTACTGCTGCTCATAACCAATCTAATTACTCTCTTTCAGGTCTACCGCTTTCTCAATTTTCTAGCTAGTTTATTAGAGCATCCGCATGCTAAGGTCATACTCTTTGCCTTATTATCATAGTTTTCCTTTCACTATTTTTTTGGGTTTCTTCTTCACATGAAATGTATACATTTCAGGGACTATTGTTAGCGGAGGGTATTGTTCAACTGCTTGTGGAAGTTCTCGAAAGGTGTTATGATACCACTTATCCAAGTGAAAACAGGGTTTTAGAGTATGCAATTGCGTCACAGTCTAGTGTGATTCAGTGGTGTGTTCCAGTTTTCAGATCGATCTCACTGCTATGCGATTCGCAAGTGCCTCTCTCGGGTTCTCAGAAAAAAGAGCTGTAATTTGTTTATTTTTTTTGGCAGTCGTGTTAACCGTTTACATTACAGTATCTAATTGTACTTGTATTACTGTATTTAATTATATTTATATCTAATATATATTTTCTTATTAACCTGTGCAGATTGACCCGTTTGAGTGCAAAAGATTGTGCATTGATTTTTCCCTTTGTGCTGAAGTTCTGTCAGGTATATTTGATTTTGTCATCATTGTAGTGATATATCTTTATCAATTGTTTCAACTTGTTACTATGTATGGGTCCGTATGTTGCTTGTCTAGCCCCGTTGGAATTATGGTTAAATTAATGCACCTAAAATGCTACGGGTTGTTAGCCCAAAAAAACAAAAAAATGCTACGGGTTGTGATTATGATTGCTTGTGGCAATAGATTTTTCTGAAATATCAGTGAGCTCTTCTGAGAGACATCTTTGTAGAAATTTCCTTATCAAAATATGATTACGATTTTTTTCTTTTTCTTTTTACAGGTGTTGCCTGTTGGCAATGAGCTTTTATCTTGCCTTTGCGCTTTCAAAGACATGGTCTCATGTGGTGAAGGTCAAGATGGTCTGCTTTCACTGTTGTTTCATCTCTTTTCTGGTGCTGAAGAATCTGTCTCTGAACGATGGTGTGACACTAATAATTCAAGTCTCGATCAACTAGAAATGAAGAAAACACCCCCTTTTCTGTCGTGCTGGATCAAGTTATTAAACTCAGTTGATTTAAAAGATGGTTTATCTAGTCTTCCAATTAAGGCAGTAAACGTTCTGTCCATCGGCTCCATCAGATTCTGTCTCGCTGGTAAAAGGTGACTCCGAGTCTCTTCATTATCAACTAATTAATTCCTGCTCACCCAGAGAATGAGCTTTTGAGTTTGATGCTGTTTACGTTTATAGACTTCCAACTGACATATCAAAGCATTTCTTCTAACTTATTTTACACATAAATACGCTCTGTGTAGTCTGATTTCCTTCATTTTTCCAGTTTGGACTTGAAGAAGGTTGCTGGACTAAAATTCCTCTTTGGACTTCCAAGTGAGTTCAGTGGTACGGACACTTTTAGAGAAGAAAACATTGGTTTGATTGAACAAATGGTGACATTGTTGAGTTCAGTGACTTCCGAATTTGATAGTTCAGCACCAGATGAGATAAAACCCTATTTGCATGAGGTACCGATTACCTCATTCCTGCTTTTTCTTGCATCATCGACTTCTATTGTTGTTTCCCTCATAACATTAACTTCCGTATTCTCTTTGTAAATTTGAAGGCATCTGGGTCGTTGCTGTCATTGCTAAAAGACGGGAATGTTGATGATATTATCTCCTGCAAAGGTGTTCTTGTTTCTCCTGGGAATATTGCTATGGATGATTTGGACTCTGAAAGCATTGAGGACGATCTCTATCAAAGAGGACTTGAAGAAAAGTTCTGGTGGGAATGTCCAGAAACATTACCTGAGCGTCTGCCTCAGTCATCTCTCCCTGCGAAACGGAAACTACCTACTCTGGAGAGCTCTAGCAGGCGTGCTAAAGGTGAAAACTCTTCTGTTGATATATCAACCCAAAATTCAATTCAACGGGGGCTAGGTTCTGTATCCCTTCCTCCTGCCCCTACACGTAGAGATACCTTTAGGCAGCGCAAGCCGAATACCAGCAGGCCTCCTTCTATGCATGTGGATGATTATGTTGCTAGGGAAAGGAGTGTTGATACAGCTGGTAATTCTAATGCAATAACTATTTCACGAGCAGGATCTAGCAGTGGTAGACCACCATCTATTCATGTGGATGAGTTTATGGCCAGACAAAGAGAACGAGGCCAAAATGCCTCCACCATTGTGGTTGGGGAGGCTGTTGTACAAGTGAAAAATCCTACTCCCGCTAGAGATACTGAAAAAGTCACAGGTAAACCTAAACAATTCAAAGCCGATCCTGATGATGATCTTCAAGGAATAGATATAGTGTTTGATGGTGAGGAATGTGAAGGTCCTGATGACAAGTTACCCTTTCTTCAGCCTGATGAGAACCTTATGCAGCCTGCTCCTGTTATAGTTAGACAAAACTCCCCTCACTCCATTGTTGAAGAAACCGAGAGTGATGCAAATGGAAGTAGTCAATTTTCTCACATGGGCACACCACTGGCATCTAATGTTGACGAGAACACTCAGAGCGAATTTTCATCTAGGATATCAGCTTCACGTCCTGAGATGTCATTGATTCGGGAACCAAGCATTTCTTCAGACAGGAAATATGTTGAGCAAGCAGACGAAACAAAGAAAATGGCTCCGCTGAAGAGCACTGGCATATCTGAATCTGGGTTTGGACCTTCTTACAACGTTCCAGGAACTTCAGGACAAAATATGATTGATCCTAGAGTGGGTCCTCAGGGATTCTATTCAAAGAGTAGTCAGCAACATATGGGCCACTTTCATAGTGGATTTAGTGGTCGGGGAGTTTATGAACAGAAAATGATGCCAAGCCAGCCTCCTTTGCCCCTAGTGCCACCACCATCAGTCTCACCCGTGATACCACATTCTTCTGATTCTCTCTCTAATCAATCCTCCCCGTTTATTAGTCATGGAACACAATCTTCAGGAGGTCCCATCCGGCTTATGCCACCGCTCCCGTCTTCAATTCCTCAATACTCAACTAATCCATATACTTCGTTACCACCAAGAACATCTACTGTTCAATCTTTTGGATACAACCAGGCAGGTGCTGGCACCACTGAACAACTACAAAGTGGTCCAGCCATTGATCCTCAGTCAGGCAATCTATCTGTCTCAGGAACAGGAATGACCTCTTACCCTCCCCCTACTTTAATGCAGTCACCTGGTTTTAGTAGGCCATCATCTCTCCCTGTGCCATTCTATGGAAATCCTCCCCATCAAGGAGGTGATAAGGCACAGACTATGTTGACGGCTCCTTCCAATCCTCAATCACTCAATTTACAGTCCGTTTCTCAGTTGCCATCTATGCAGCTTTCACAATTACAACGGCCGATGCAGCCTCCTCAGCATGTTAGACCACCCATACAAATATCTCCATCATCAGAGCAAGGAGTATCACTGCAGAACCCGTTTCAGATTCCAATGCATCAGATGCAGATGATGCAACAGACGCAAAACCAGCCTTACTATCACCATCCTCAAATACAAGAGATCTCTCAGGTGCAGCAGCAGCCACAGCAACAGGCTGTTCAAGGTCAGCAAGGAGCTGGGACTTCCCAGCAACAAGAATCTGGAATGTCATTACATGATTACTTCAAATCCCCAGAAGCCATTCAGGTTTGTAACTCACATCCGTAGTAATGAGAGCTGATAAGTTTTGTTTAGTATTACGTGCCACAGCTCACCATTATTATAAAATCTACTCTCCAGGCTCTACTAAGTGACCGCGACAAGCTGTGTCAGCTTCTGGAACAACATCCAAAGTTAATGCAGATGCTTCAGGTAGTTTTCTAAATCTATTGGTTCCTTATATATCTTGTTTCCGTGGGAGTTTCTGAAAGCATAATCAATCTGTAGAGTTCCATTGAAATGGATTTTGCTTGTGTTGTTTGTGACAGGAAAAACTTGGGCAGCTTTGAGAAGAAAGAGACTGTTCAACAGATGCATCATTGTGGCCTACTAGTTGTTTTTCCCTTACTGTATTGTTAAATAACATGTACATTGTTTCAGTTGATATGTAGACAAAAGCGATAATCGGTATCGCTTTCTGTTGTTGTTTAGTCAGTTTCATGTACATTGCAAGCAAAAAACACCCTCTTCAAGTTCAAGTCTTAGCTTTTACAAAGCAACAAACTTGTATATGTCGGCTAAGAACATGTGACAAATTTGATTAGGGCACAAACATTGAGGACTGACTTAGTAAGTACATTAGATTACATTTGTAGTACTTTGATATGTACATACAGAACATTAAATGAAGGATTTACAATGACTAATCATTAAACCTTGAAGAGGCCTTAAAAGGCCCCAAAAGAACCGTTTGAAATCGACCCCACTGAGTGACCCAGCAAGATTTTTTAGCCGAGTGGGAACCAATAAAACACTAAAAAAAAGAAGATTAATCTGTTTTATTAGCCCAATAAGTTTCTGACACACACCATCATATCAACTAGGCATTGAACAGATTTTGAACCAAAGAGAAGAAAAGGAAACTGGTTCAGAAGAAGAGGTAGAGAGAGATAGCGGAGGAGATAGGTTGGAGTTTGATATCAGAGTGGTCCGTAGTTACAAAGATCAAAATTTTAGTCCTTTGCGAAGAAGTTCCACTGAGAATCTTCAAGATTCAACATTTAGGGTACTGTTCTCTTTTAAATTTAGCATAAATAAAGATGATGTCTTTCTATTTTAGGGCAGAGTTCGTACTTGAAAAGGGTATTAAATAATCAATTCGCTATAATGGAAAGTTGTTGTTTTCACTTTTCAGTATTTGCTCGTACTTTTGGTGGTTAATGTGTAACATTGGATGATAATGATGGTGCTTTTGCTGAGTTTATAATTGACCTTCTGGGTTTATTGCTGCAAATTTATGTAAGATATCACATTTCTTCCTCGATTCAGGTCCTAAACACACAGAAAATTCACGGCGAAAATCAGGGTTTTGCTCAATGGAGCCTCGTGTAAGTGTATACACTAGATAAAGAAAGATGCATTTCTGGTTTGTGGATTTTGTTTATCAAATCTGGCTGCTTTAACGTAAAATTCGTGTTTTTCTTTGGTTTTGTCTTTGTCTTTTGACAGGATAATCAAGCCGAGGCTTCATATACATTTGGTGATCGATCGAGCAGTGACATAGTTGTTAGATTAAGAAACGAAGAAGGCCGTGACGATTGGATATATTGCCACTCCAAGATCCTTAGTGAGAAAAGCCAGTATTTTGCTGACCGTCTCTCTGATAAATGGCCCACTTGCAAGATTCTTGATTCACGCTACTGCGTTGAAGTCATCTGTGAAGAGTCAGACTATGATCATCATATCAATCTCTTAAGACTCCTCTATGTTGTCTCTGATAATGTCCCTGAGGATAACTTGTGTCATAATGTGAAAAGTGCTCTGGGGATTCTCTGTGTAGCTAAAAAACTTAACTGCCCGCAGATTGTCACTGCTTGTGTGAACTACTTGGAAGCTGTTCCATGGGAAGAAGGCGAAGAGGAAGAGATTCTGCGGATTGTACCAAGAATTGGACCAGAAGCAGACCCGATTCTTGCTCGTCTCCAACCGGTTGATCAATCAGCTATTATTGAAATCTTTATATCAGCGTTCAGGTTTGCTACATCGTCTCCGTCTTTGACTTTGAGCGACATAAAATCCTCGGCTCAAGAACAAATTGAGTATATGATAACCGAGGATGACGATGCACCATTATTGATTGCTGATGAAGAAATAAAGCTTGAAGTAAAGGAATGTGTGAAGAGCCTGTTTGGTATATTCTTCCAATATCTAGATGCAGCCTCCTTAAAAGCTGTCGACTCTGAGGCTATTAACAATAAGGGGTCTTTTAGGACGGCTCTGTCAGATTTGTCATGGTCTTTTCAGATATTAACAAAGATGGAAGTGATTAGAGATTTTGTTGTAACATGGGTTGACACATCCGAGAAGTTAGTCAAGGTAGTTGAACAGTTGGAAACATCAACCGCAGAGACAGTTGAGATAAGAGTGAAGGTCATTGAGGTGACTTCAAAAGTCATAGAAGCTATTGGATACGGAACTGTGATATTGCCAACCACGAAACGGCTTCAGATGGTAAAACTATGGCTTCCTTTTGTAAGAAACACAAAGCCTCTTAATGACTCAGCTGTCAAGGAAGATGATGAGGATGAGTCTGTGAGATATAAAATCGATGGAGAGATTTGGCAAGCTTTAGAATCTTCCTTTGTCTCAATAATTCTTGCTTTACCATCTGCAGACCAAGCTGAGATATTGACTGAGTGGTTGAGTAAAAATGGAGTGTATCCGGATCTTACAGAAGCTTTTGAGGTTTGGTGTTTCAGATCAAAAGTTGCCAAGAGAAGATTGGGTTTACTTGAGGGCAATGAAGAGGAGAACGGCATGTCCTCTTGAGTTCTGAATCCAGAGAGAGTAACATTCTGCTTTGTGTGTGTGTGTAGGTCTGTTATTAACCCCTTTTTGTGTTCTCTGCCAAATTCATATTATCCATTGGCAGTTTCCACAACTCTGTAAATACTGTTGACAAATATCTTTCCATTTCTAATCGCTAAGAGATGTTTCCTTAATAGTGTTGATGATATCATTGTCTCAAGCAAGATTCTTTAACCACTAATTCGGCTTAGCTCCAAAATGAGTTAGTTGCCCACGCCGGAGATGGCATCCAATTTGGTATCCGAATTCCTCGATGCACAATCTGTTTCATGTAATGCTATCTCTGTGAAAACATCGAAACGTAAAGCGAAGGTTGTTCCTTCTCGCTGCAATGTAGTAACTAATCTTTTTAAATGGCAGAGCAAATGGATAGTAGCTGATCTATTTGGATAGCCTCTGCCACGATGGTGCAGCTTTGTGGGCTGTGATCGTATCACCACTTCAAATTCTGCGCTTTCAGTACCTCTGGAATGTTTACTTAACCAAGAAAGACTGGTTACTACACTGCGTTCTGACTTCTGATCCTGGCTTTGAGCCAATGAAGTTTGCCTCATCCTCACATTGGGTTCTGAAGTGAATCAAATAAAAATATTTGACGGCCTTGTTATCGTTGGCATTAGGCCAATGTTATAAAAAATATTAGAAGGCCTTTTATAGTTGGCAATGGGCCCAATTTATTTAACTATTTGAAGGCCTTCTACCAGGCCCATTTAAATAATATATTTAAAGGCCTTTCAACAAGCCCATTCGATTAAAATATATATAGCCCTTTTATCATGCCCATTAATTTAAAGTTAAAACTGAGAATGGTAGGGGCTGCGCGAACGCAAACCCCCTCTGCCACAAATAATGACGTAGGCTCTTCCACTTGGGAAGACCTTAAGCTAAGCACCCTTCCGTAATGTGCAATGGAAGTCACTAGCCTAGGCCACTCGTCTTCTTGATCACGAGTTGACCCCGTCCAGGTAAGTGATTTGCTTGTTCCCAGGAGTCTCTTATTTATATTATGTTTAAGAAGCCTCCGTTCTTTCTTGCTATCGATGTGGGACTTTGCAAAGCTTACACTTTCTGCCGTTTTACTTTTAAATGTTAAAATGCTTGTCGTTTTGCGTTTTATTAACAGCGTGTCGGGAAGGCTTTTACTTTCTGCCGTTCTTACTTTTCAATATTAAAATGCTTATCGTTTTCGTATTTTCTGTCTCAACAGCGTGTCGGGGAGGTTTAGTTTTGGGTACGAAGTCAATTATTATCTCAGTCGGATAAATGAATGCCACGGTTTGAATCTCAACTTGATAAGCTTTCTACATTTTTAATAGCTACTGTTGGAGACTGCATAGTAAGAATGGAACAACGAAATTAATTTTTCTTTTTTACTGAAAAATAAGTGACCTTGTATCATATACAATGCTAAAAATAAAGGTTTCGTATCCGAACAAGAACAACGACAGAAGAACAAAAATCAAATTTTCTAACAAGTCTAAACAATTGGAAACAAGTTGTGGTTTAGTGGAGCCCTAGCCTTAACCAATGGGGTTGTCTTGTATCCAGAATCATCTTAACTACATCTTCTACAAATGAATCAAAACAAGAATAGCAACATCCTTTCATCATGCTGCTGCTACTGCTACTACTGCTGCTGCTAGGTGTCTTGTCATGGTGAGGGCACGTAACTGGTGGAGGGACAAGGTGGACTTCACTACTCTTGTGGTCGAGTCCACAAGCTGCAAGTATTGTGTGAATAGAGCACGTGGAAATCTCATCAAACGTGGCTTGACCTGAGCAAAACAGTGAAACAAAATCCAACAATTATAATCAGAAAGCAGTCAAATTTGGGGCTTTGTTCTAAATATACCAAAAAATTTCCCTAAAGGTAAACATTGTGAACTAGTTTGTAATCTGGAGCAAAGCGTAAAAGAATATACTACTACCCGGGTTAAACCGGGGGCTTGGAGAGAGAATTGATAAAGTGTACCTAAGTCGATTTGACTGGACAAGTTCTTGAGATGGGCTCTAACTCTTTGCTGCAGTCTTTCTTCTGCCGTGAAAGACGAAGACATTGTGTTTGGCATGTAGACGGGTAGATGTTGTCGATTACCAAACAAGGGATCACCCTGAGCCAGTCCATGACATAATCCTAAATCAATAGGTCGCTCGCCAAGATATATATTATTAGACAAACGTCTAAATGCTTCTTCATTTCCAAAATGATCTAACTTTGGTGACAGAAGCTCAGAGTCATGGGCAAAAATCAGTGAATTGTTACTGGGTGGTCTTTCCTCAGAGATTGTATACAACGACAACCCTGGTTCTTGGGTCGCTGCGGGTTGAGATGGATCGATTGTTCTTTCGTGACCTACTTGTGTTGTGACGAAACCATCACTTGAATTAGCAATCGATGTTCCACCAATTCTACTACCCATATTTATAAGTCTATCACTGTTGATAATATTTTGTATGTGTCTGTGAAGCGTCCTTCTCCTTGACAATGTGGTTGCCCCTAAGCCGGAAGGAGACGAAACTTGAACATCACCATTAGGGAGCCTTGGAGAAAATAGGTTCTCTCCATTGAAAAATTGTGTACGTGGGGAAAGTAGCAAAGACGCATCTTCAAATTGCCCTGAAACCACAGGAGGTGATGGTCTACTGTAAAAGCCACTAACCCTTTGTTGCTCGGATGTGGTATGTGTTTGGGAACTAGCTGATCCAAGTGCAACGGGTCTACACCCTTCACAGTACCAGTTTCCTTCAGGTACTTCCCTCCCCAGACCAACGCAGTACGTATGGGCAGATGAATCACAAAGATCACAAAGCAACATAAGCCCATCATCTTCACCTTGGTGACATTCCGTGCATATTATATTTTCATAGGGATCTAAATAACTTCTCAACTCTTCTTCAGTAGGTTGATAGACCTGCACACAGTAAAGTTCCATATCAAATACAGATCTATCACACCAAAAGTGACATGCAACACAATAAACCACCTTCGACGAGCAGAAATTGCAATTTTATGTTAATAGGTTGACAAAACTTGTTAAGTTCTAGTTTATCATGCATCTGAAGCAGTCCCCAAGTAAAAAAAGTAAAAAGTAAACTAATTTTACTGATAACTACAATGTATTGACATGATAAACCGCTACAATAAGTAACCTCTCTGACCAAAAAAAAAAGAGAAGAAACCACTATGTGGACCTCACATGTAGACTTCATGACGATACCAGGACAATTGATGACTAAAGACTGTAAGTATAAGGCAATAGAAAGGGTAGAAGAAACAAACCTGATCCCGTTCAGGTACAGGTATCACAACTTCTCTTAAATCTACGCCGGGTGTAGATCTTGCGGGCTTACTGATTGTTCTGAACCTCTGTTTGCATAGTGGGCAGCGAGATTCTACTTTCGACCACTCCATTATGCAAGTGAAACAAAAGTAATGACTACAGCAGTCCAGTGTCCCCTTCAATCTCCGCATGTCTTCCTCAGACAGACAAATCCCACAAACATTTTTAGTCACATCTCTTTTCACTAGCTCTACCTTCTTTTCACTTTTCTTCACAGGTGACTTACGAAGCTGAGGCAAATCTTTGTTGACCGTAGTTTTTCTAATAGATGACACGTGCTTGTCACTACTTCTCAACAAACTACCAGCTTCTCTTACCTGTTCCCTTTCCTCCTCCGAGATCGTGTACTCGTACTCGGATTCTCCAGAGGATGCAATGTCTGAATCTGATGCCATGGTATACCGACGCCTGGGCCTGGATGTTTTTGTCTTCGCCTTCTTTCTTGCAGGTAAACAATCATCCACAAAATCACCATCATCATCATCATCATCATCATCATCATCATCATCTCCATCAACTCCTTTTTTTGTGCTTTTCCCACGTCTCTTTCTTCCCTTTGCTAAACGGGTTGAGACAGGACATTTCTTTCTTCTTTTACGCCCTTCTCCAGATCTTCGCTTTCGCTTGTTTTTCTTAGAAACTTTCACTGGTTTTTTTTGACATGCAACTGTTTCTTCCTCCTCTTCCTCGTCTAGTGAGACATCTTCATCTGCAGTATATTCTTCATCTCCATCCTCATCTTCATAATCTCCATCATCTTCCTTTTCTGTGTCGTGTGACACATTATCCTGCTCTTCCAGCGCCATCTCTGCGTCTTCACCATTATGCAAGGAATTTAAATCCAATTGCTCACACCCGACATTGTCCGTATCCCTCTCTTCCTCTTCCTCCCCATCCTCATCTGGATAATCTCCATCTTCATCCTCTACCTCATAGAAAACTCTCCTTCGCTTTCCCAAACCGATTCTATGTTTCTCTCCATCCAAAGACCCACCTTTAACATTTGTCCTTCCAACAACCTTCCTTGAATTTCTTATCTCCACCTCTTCATCATCCACATCATCTAGATCCACATCTTCGTTGTCAGAAACAACCTGATTCATCTTTCTTGACTTACATCCTGTGATTTTCCGATTACCACGAGGACCAGTTTTCACTTTTGGCCACTCAACATTCCTTAGCATCACATCCTCCTCTTCCACCTCATCTAATTCTTCATCCTCCAACGCATCAGACCCATCAATTCCATCAAAGGATGCTTCACCATCTAAGGATGAAGCATACTCCTTCAGATCAGCCTCAGAATCTTCTTCATCCTCGTCTGATATCACATAATCCTCATCTGACTCATCTGAACAATTATCCTTAGATCTAACCTTTCTATTTGAATTTCTTGCCCCAAACGTGTTTCTCTTTCCCATATGCTCCTAGATAAGGTTTAAAAAGAAAGAAAAAAACACACACCAAACCACTAATCTAAATCCTCAACCCAATGAATATGTATAATTCCCTAAACTCGTGAACCGAAAACAATGATTCC
Organism: Lepidium aucheri; assembly: GCA_900406435.1. Lineage (NCBI taxonomy): Eukaryota > Viridiplantae > Streptophyta > Magnoliopsida > Brassicales > Brassicaceae > Lepidium > Lepidium aucheri. The sequence goes on from OVBA01006220.1 coordinate 15,368, forward strand.
TTCAGCTCTTCCTTGTCCCAAAATTTATAATAGCCTAACACTAAAACCAAATCGCCCAGAAATCTCAAACCCAATTCGCCAACTGAATACACCCAGATCTGCAATAAACGCAAAAACACACAATAAATCAAACACATAACTGAAAATCCTATTAAAAAAAGCTCTTGATTTGATTCTGTTCATAGAAATTCTACTGTTACCCAAAATTACTAAATGCTATTAAATTCCGATCCTATTCTAGAAACAAAATCTATCCAAAAGCAGAAATCACCCCTGGCAAAATGAAATCCTCAAAATCTCCATAGACAGAGAAAGTCAAAACACGAAAAAAGAAAAAAAAAAAAGAAAAGGTAATCATACAAAATCCAGGTTATTTATTAAAAATAATTCACAATCATCCAGTTCCTCATAAACACTTACACAAAACGAGCGAGAGAGAAAGAAAAAAACAAAACGAACCTCTGCGATGATGAAGACGAAAACACTTTGGAATTCTACTAATTGTGAATCGTGATCCTTTTCCCCGCCTTATTTTCCTCTCTATTTACAACGATTTTTTTTTTTTGGCGAAATGAGCCAAATTGGGGAAAGGTATTTTGATTTTGTTTTAGTTAGAGAGGCTTACGCGTTAGGGAGATGACAACTTTCCACTAGAATTACGTTTTTACCCTTGACCGCTTCTGGTGGCAGTTGCAGCTGCTATTGGGCTTTTTCGACTTTTAATATTTCGTATCATTGCCTGAGCACGTGAAGCAGTTATATTCTGTGGTTGAGCGTACTGTAGATCTTGTATCGGACGGTTATTGTTAATCTCGATTTCTTACTCACGTGAATCAACGGGCAATTATAAACAACTATTTTTAGCGGATTTTGATTAGTTTTGAGTTCGAGACGATGAAGAAAAAAAAGAATCGTTAGTTGGCCCATAAAATGGGCTTATTAAAAACACTTAAGTTAGGCCCAGTAGTGTAAGACGTCGGGGAAGAAAGCAACGAAGAATTTCAGACCAACCAAGCCCAATGGACTAAAATGTCTAATTTCAGTTTGATATGTGGATCGGTTTATGACGGTCATAATTTCCGGTTTAGCTTGGTGTGTTTTCTCGTTTACTCTGTTCTTGTTTCTCTGTATCATAGAAACCTGTTGATTACAGTCACACATGTCTGTTAAACTTCAGCTGCAACATTCTCTAAGATTATCTTATCCTAATAAATGTTTGCATAATTGAAATGAACCATGAATACGAAGTCAACGTATGGGTTATTTTATGTATACATGTTTCATGCGAATGCGACATATGAAGTACAAGTAACATCGAACCTAATGAATTACATCTATTGAAACACAGTTTTTTCTATTAGTTGTGACACAAAGGGGATTGCAGGTGAACCTGAGATGTGTGTTATAAAATCAAGCTAACCGGATCTTGATTCTTTTTATACTGTATTCAATTGGCATTATCCAATAAACAAGATCCGGTTAGCTTGATTTTATAAGTCTCTTCTCTAATCCGAAACTTGTCTGAAGAGGCAAGTAACTCTCGATTCCGTTAGTGTCAGCTTTTTGCTTCTCTGCAACAGCCTTTGATAGTCCAAACTTCTGGAAAAATTAATCAGAGTAAACAAAAAACTAAAAACTAACATTAGCCAAATCACAAGTAGTGCCTTAGTTTTAATTTGGTCTTGATAAACCGGAAAATCTAAAAACCAAAACCGAAATGGATTAGTAAACTGGACTGGAACATCTTTATATTGTGATCATCCACTGAAGCATTGATGACTTCATCGATGTGATCTTTCACGTCTTCTAGGAAACTAGCATCATTTTTGCCTTCTTTCTACATGAAGACATAGCCGGTTTTGGTTGGTTTTCAGCTTGATGTTATTTAAAGCCTAAAACCAGTTCTAATTTGGTCTTGATAGACCGGAAAATTTTAAAACTAAACATTTAATTCGAAATTGATCGTTAAACCGGATTGAACCAAACATTTCACGTAGCGCACACTATAAATAATACTAGACGAGAGAGAATTTGAGAATCAAATTAACGTTAAGGTCTCTTGCTCTCGCTACTGTTCATCGGAGAGATCAAACAAGAGATACATAATGAAGATGGTGTTTCTGCTTCTATTGCTTCATTTCTTGATCTTCCTTTCACGCAGTGAGTATCCAAT
>OVBA01006221.1:0-17539 GCA_900406435.1 Lepidium aucheri
TTTTTTACTCTCTTTTTCTCTTCCTTTTACTCTCTATCTTTTTTATGCTCTTTTTTTCTTCTAAAAACCCATTGGGTACCCATTACCCAATGGGTATACCCAAATAAAACCCATCAGTTTTGGGTACTACCCATTTTAAGCCCGATAATTTTTTTTATTGAAATAAGACTTTGGGACCCTATATTATTTCTGGGTTTTGGGTACCCAATGGGTAAAAACCCATTTTTAACATCCCTACACATGTCATTTTCTTATTAAAAATTAAATTCTAGTAAAAAATATTAGTATTATATTATTTAGAAACTCTTAACTTTTGGAGGTGCTCTAATCTTGTTGAATCTTGGTGATAAGTTGTTGCGATAAGTGAATCACTGTAAGTCTGCAGCTAAAACATGGCCAACTCTGAATCAAATGTATATGGAACTGGTCTTCCAAATGGAATTAATCTACAGCTGAAATACTTTGGTTTTACTATGGATGAATCAAAGAGTATCAGTGAAAATTTTGATGATATGTTCAAAATCATCTCAGAACTAGGAAGTCTTGATATTATAGTATCAGAAAAAGACTCAAGCTATTATAGCTCTTAAGTCTTTGCCGCCTAAGTATGCTCCATTGAAACACACGTTGAACTATGATCATAAATACCTTATTGTTCAAGATGTGATATCGTCTTCAAAGACTCTAGAAAAAGAGATGGCACAAGAAAGAAGGACTGAATCATGATCGACATCAGCTTTCTATACAACAGAAAGAGGAAGGACTCAATCAAAAAGTCAAGGAATTCATGGAAGGAGCCATAGCAGATCCAAATCAAAGTCTAGATCCAAGGTAACATGTTAATTTTGTAAAAAGGAAGGACTTGTTAAAACGGACTCTTGTGCTAGTAAAAGGAAACAAGAAAACGATGATAACGGAGAAGCTTGTGTGATTGTTGAGAAACTTGAATACTTCGAGGCTTTGAGTGTTAATGATCAATTAGTAAAGGATATATGGGTTCTAGGTTCTGGTTGCACATCACATATGACATCAAGAAGAGATTGGTTTCGTGAGTTTGAAGAGAAAGAATCAGTCACAATTCTTCTAAGAGATGATCATTCACTTTAGTAAAAAGGACAAGGAACAGTCAGAGTTAATACTCATGGAGGCTCTATTAGAGTTCTTTATATGTTCATAATCTTCGAAGAAATCTTATATCAACAGGAACACTTGACAAGCTCGGATATAAGTATGAAGGAGGCAGTGGTAAAGTCTGTTATTTCAAGAATGATACTACAACTTTAAGAGGAGAAATGAAGATTGGTCTGTATGTTTTGGATGGTGAAACTAAGACATGTGAATCATGTAATGTGATTAGTTCTATTGACTCAACCAAGATTTGGCATAGTCGTCTTGGGAATATGAGCCTCAACAATATGAATACTCTCACCAAGAATGGTTTTATTCAGAAGAATGATATAAAGGATATTGACTTATGTGAACATTGTATAATGGGAAAATCTAAGAAGCTCAACTTTGACATTGGATAACATAATACATAAAATATTTTAGACTATGTTCATGCAAATCTCTAGGGTTCTTCAGTAACTCCTTCACACTCAAACAACAAGTACTTCTTATCCATTATTGATGAAAGACAAAAGGAAAGTCTGGGTGATGTTTCTCAAGTCAAAAGATGAAACATTTGATAAATTATGTGAATGGAAAGATGTTACAGAGAATCAAGTTGACATGAAGGTCAAAGTATTGAGAATGGATAACGGGCTTCTGTAAGAAAAAAGGAATTGAAAGGCATCAAACCTGTGTGTATACACCGCAGCAGAACGGTGTTGCTGAAAGAATGAATCGTACACTCATGGAGAAAGTGAAATGTTTGATAAATGAATCAGGTTTGGATGAACCATTTTGGTAAGAAGCAACAAGCTTAGTAGCTTATTTGGTCAACAGGTCTTCGTGTTCTGCAATTGATCATAATGTACCCGAGGAGCTATGGTTGAGTAGAAAATCAGGTTATAAACATCTAAGGAGGTTTGGTTCAGTTTCTTATGTTCACCAGGATCAAGGTAAATTGAAACCAAGGTCTTTGAAGGGGATCTTCATTGGTTATCCTCAGGGAACAAAATGATATAAAGTCTGGTTATTAAATGAGCAGAAATATGTTACAAGCAGAAATATTGTCTTTCACGAAGGGGTTTTATTCAGAGATCTACAGTCTTCAGTTAAGCACATCAGTCAAATAAGATTGAAAATTTTGAGAAAGTATCAGTTGAGTTAAGTAAAGGAAAGATTCAGTCTTATCAGAGTGCAGATGAAGGTGGAGCTACAAGAGAAGTTCTTAGTAATTCAGAGTCAAATAATGTCTTATCTACTTTAGTAAGGTCTTCAGGTGTAGTGGATTATAATGAAATAAGAAGTAATCTCAGAAGAGTTGCTTCAAGTTCTGAAGCTACATCTGAAGCAAAGTCAGATACAAATGACTATCAACTTGCTCGAGATCGTCTTAGAAGGGTAATTAAGGTTCCTTTAAAATTATAAGATTATACTAATTTCTCTTTTGCACTAGTTGCAGTAGAAGAAATTGAAAGCGAAGAACCAAGTTGCTTTCACGAGGTAATGAAAAGTCAAGATTGGGAAAAATGGAATGAAGGAATGGATGATGAAATAGACTCTTTGTGGAAGAATATGACATGGAAAGTTGTTGATAGACCAAAAAAGGTTAAATTGATAAGTTGCAGGTGCCTATACAAAAAGAAACCTGGAATACCTGGAGTAGAATCTGAGCGCCACAAAGCAAGATTGATAGCAAGGGGTTTTACTCAAAGGAAAGGTATTGACTATGAAGAAGTGTTTGCACCTGTTGTTAAACACATTTCTATTTGGATTCTAATATTTTTAGTTACAAAAGAGGATATGGAACTAGAACAGATGGATGTAAGAACAACTTTCTTACATGGTAAACTTGATCGTGATCTTTATATGGAACAACCAGAGGGTTATGAAGATAATCCAGAAAGGGATCAAGTTTATTTACTAAAAAATTGCTTTATGGATTAAAGCAAGACCCAAGGTTATGGAACAAGAGATTTAACTCGTCTACGTTGAATCAAGGGTTTAACGAAGTAATAGTGACTCTTACGTCTATGTAAAGGAAGTAGAAGCTAAAAGTTTTGTCTATCTACTTCTCTATGTAGATGATATTCTATTGGCTGCCAAAAGCAAGACAAAGATCACAAGGTTAAAGGGAATTCTCAGTGCAGAATTTAAAACAAAGGATATGGGTCCTGAAGGAATTTTGTGTCTATCTCAATCAGAATACTTATCAAATGTATTAAAGAGATTTACTATGAGTGATGCAAAGTCAATTAACACACCAATATGTGCTCATTTTAAACTGTCAAAGGTTAAAGATGACAATGAATGCATTGACACTGATAAAATCCCTTATGCAAGTGCTGTGGGAAGTGTCATGTATGCAATGATTGGAACTAGACCCAATGTGGCTCATGCTATGGTTTAGTTAGTTGTTATATGAGTAAACCATGAGAGATTCACTAGGAAGTAGTGAAATGGTCACTAAGATACATAAAAGGCTCATTAGACTTGAATCTGGTATTCTCTAGAAGAAATGATTTCGATATTCATGGTTTCATTGACTCAGATTTCGCTGGGGATTTAGACAAAAGAAGCTCCACTAGTGGATACGTATTCACTGTTGATGGAAATATAGTAAGTTGGAAATCGAGTCTTCAGTAAGTAGTTGCCTTATCGACTACTGAGGTTGAATTTATAGCTCTCACAGAAGCAGTTTAAGAAGCAATCTAGATTCGAGGTTTGTTGAATGACATGGAAATTAAGTCAGATAAAGCTACAGTTTGGTGTGACTCACAATCAACAATATGTTTGTTAAAGAACAACACTTTTCATGAAAGAACCAAACATATAGCTACAAAATTCAATTTCATCCAAGACACAATTGAAAGTGGTGAAGTTCGAATTGAGAAGATATTTACCTCAAAGACTCCTGCAGAGATGTTGACAAAGGGTATTCTAGTTCAGAAATTCGAAGAAGCTCTGGATTTCTTGAAGCTTCTTCAGTAAGTTGATTCATAGCTTCAACGAGAGGTAAAGACTAAGTGTTGCAATTCGTTGTTTGAAGAGAATTCAAATCAAGGTGGAGTGTTGCAGGTTTTGATATTTTGATTCGAATTCTGGTTGATTTAAATCAGGATTAAATTGAAGAATCTCATTTACAGGTTCAATTTTAGACTGAAGATCAAGAAAAAATTGGGAGCTGATTCAGTCCGGATGGTTTGGTTTTCGGTTTAAGATTAATTTTTTAGCTGGTTTAGCTAAATTGGTTATATATATATTAAGCTTCGATTCGTTTAACTGATACAAAGGAATCAATCAAGTGATTGTTTGCAACATATTTGAGGATCAACTTGAAGCGAAAGTGCAATGGCCGTCCGGTTGGTAGGACAAACGCAAGGTTATGAAGTACTCTTGGTGACAGTAATTACTAAATAGGTTAATAGATTCATTACAAACGTACATGCATGTAGGTATATATGTACTCTTTGATAACTTATCTACTTATTTATATATATATATATATATATATATATATATATATATATATATACGCTTGATGTTACTATAAAATACGTCGAAGAGATCAATTCCCTCTCAAGGACCAGCTATTACTTAACATATCTACGTCTTTAGCAAATATGTTCTGTAGAGAGTCCTTAGATGCCTGTTCATTTAGCAAAGATGTGGTCCTTACATGCCTCATTTAGTGTTCCTAGATAACTTGTTGATGTCATCAATAATCCTTTTTCCGTTAATGATGTCATCAATACTTAATCGACTGTGATTTATAAACAATATAAAGCAAGTAATGAAAACAATATAAAGCAAGTGCCCCAATTGGGTTCTACATAACTATACATTGAGAGCTCACAAGTATGAAGACAATAGAAGATATGAAACCTTGCTAGTTATATACAGTAAGATTGTATGTCACATATATAAAATCAAGAGAACCAAACAAACTTATGCAACAATACAAATTTTCTTGCATCAATTGATGCATTCTGCTCCATGTAATAGCTAGCTGCAAGCAGAGAAAGTATCTCGGTGGACTTTAGCTGAATTGAACCGTAAATAATAATATTCCACATACGTATATTATGTGAGGTAGACTAAGATAACACGTGTTGGTGAACAGATAGAATAAGCTTTTTTTTTTTTTTCATCTGAATCTGAATGATATAAATTTAGACGATTACAACGAGGAGGTCAATAAAAAACCGCAAAGAGAACAAAGGAAGCAATCTATCCTACAATACAAAGAGGATGATATGAGGCTATCCAATGATAAAAACTACACCAATGCACCAAGACCTGGATACCATCTTAGGAGTTCCCGAACGACATTCCGACAACGGGATTCCTACCTAAAGACAATGACTTGAGTCACATAAGCTAGCTTTCTCTGAAGAAGATGAGATGCTCCCTTGAAATTGTCACAGTCGAAGGTTAACCGCTTGAGCTAGGAACTTAAACCAAACTCACCAGAAGAAAACAATGACCTTAACACTCATATATATCTTAGATTCAGACGCAAACACAGATCTAAAGTTAAAGGAGAAATACTAACCCAAGCAAATACTTAACCACAAAGTTTGATAAGTAAATCTTGAAACAAAGACTAACCCAACGAAAGCTCCATCACACCCTAGACATGGATTCTAAAGGTAGAGGAGAAACTAAAGAAGCATATTACAAGATTAGATCCAGAAGAAAATCCATCTAACCAATAGAACCGATTAGACTAGACCATATATACCAAGGAGAGTCAAGATCCGACAACTAGCACCATGGAAGGTCTAACGATGAAGCGACGAGACCAAGCTCACGACAACGGCGGCACAAGACTCAAAAGCGAGAGACTAAAGCATCATAAATGATGGAACTAAGGAGACTTCGCCGTCGATGTTGTGTGAGCCACCGACGGCGAAGATCGAATCGGAAATATTAAACGGAAAAAATAAACCTAATCGCACCTCCGAGAGAGAAAGTTGAATAATTGCGTACTTACTCGTACCTTCCATAGAATAAGCTTTTCATTTTTTCTGTCTTTCCAATACGACATATTGTTTTTTTTTTAATTAACAATTGGTACATGATCTATCCATAATCTAAACTTTCAAAGCTTGAGCTGTATGACTCACTGAAACTAAATTACAAAAGAAAATACGGTGACATACTAAAATTTCACTTGACTAAAATTTTTTTTCTATGTCGACCTTATATTTATAGTAAGGAATTTAGTCTCGGAAGGTATGATTGGTAATTTCGTTTGAGTAAGATGGTTGAAAAAAATGGTTAAATAGAAGATCGTTTGATAACAGACAATTGGAACTAGCGATTGGCAAACATCCATAAATAATTTTGTGTGACCAGCAATGTAACATTAACAAAAAACAACATCACGCTCATTTTAATCTCTGATTTCCAAACATCCATTTTTTTTTGTCAAGGGCAATATTAATATTAGCCACAAAGGCCAGCCCATTAGCCAAATTCTACATAAATTTTGTAGACGGTAGGACTCGATCCCTAGTATATATGCACCTGTCTTTAGTGGACTTACCACCAGCCACTACACTAAAGACCACTTACAACATCCATTTTAATCACCGATTTCAGATTAAGTTTTTATTGATAACAAAATAAGCAATCGCTCATTTAATGCTACTTACCAAACCCAAAATAGTTTTAAAAAATCTATCTAAATTCACAAACCAAAAAATAAAACAAAATATTGGTAGGCCCGGTGAATGGAGTTGAACCCCACAAAGCCATAAAAGCCAACAAAAGTCTCAAAAACCCTAACAGCAACACTTGGTAACAAACAACTTTGCTTTGCCTATTAAAGTCATAGTCACGTATATGCTTCAGAGATTAAATGGCTTTTGGTGAAGGGACCATTACCTCTCACTTTCTCTGCTTCATCTCCTCCTTTACTTCGATGCAACTCCTCCACTAGCTAGGACCATTACTATTCTATCATCTCTACCTATATCTATCTCTCTACATCACGTTTTCATACATGACTCTCGTCCTTTTAATTTTTAAATATTTCAAATAAGACATGTATTTAAGTGGTGGTGACATTTGAATTTGTATTCCATCCAAAAAATAAACTATATATGGTATGTATCATATGTTGAAGTAAAGGTAATATCTTCAGATATATTAAGTATTTTCTTATCATGAGGTCTCAAATTTATGTTTTAATGTTAAATAGTTTTGGATTAAATAATGAAAATGGAAAATCGATAACAACAAGTTACCAAACAAAGCGCATTACGTTTTATTAAGAATTCATTTCCCTACAAAACATAATCCTGTTGGACTTAATCTAATCAAGAGACCAACCTTCTTAAACTTAATCTCTGAATTCCTAAGAAACTCGAATTACAATTGATATCCTTTTATAACACAAGGGCTCACGAGTTTGTCCCTACAATCTCGAAACCTAACAACTAAATCTCGCCAAATCTTCTTTGATAAGCCTTATCTCCTTTTTAAATCTTTTTGAAATAACTTGATTCAAACCTTCGTGTGCCTCGCACATGTTCTTCATTAAATGACTCCTTGTGATTTGCACGTGATCCGCTTGCAACTTCAAATAAGTGATCCAAATTTGCCATAATGTTGACACAATGTTGTTGATAAGTTAAAATGAGAGGTCGGAAATTTTTGTGTTATAAAGCTTTCAGCAACTATAATTCGGAGATCTTTTCTAAAATGTAGTTAGTCGAACCCGTTAGACAGATGAAATAGGCAATTGAGCTAAGCGGAGGAAGTAGACGAATAAGCTAGGCCGATGTGGCTCTTATATTTTCAAAATTTTATCACTTGAAAAATCACTTGTAGATAAAATCTAATTAATTAGATCGATAATCTACTATCGGTCTTTAGTTAAAGAATATGAACCTCCCCAATGTCTTTTCAGAGATAAACGCTTGAGAGTCTGAATACACGTACACAATCGATGTCAACACACAGGATCTTTAGGTAGTTGAAGTGACCATCTCCGAAAACTAGACACTTTAATGGGTTTAAGACTACTTTATTACTGCCTGAAAACTAGATGGATTTGATGTTATGAAAACATTTTGTGTGGACCATATGATTTATATAATCATTGATGAAGAGAGCATCTTTTTCACATATTGCATTAACGATGTTAAATGTATCTGGGGGAGCTTTCTCTTAGATATTGTCATTCATGTTTCTCGACCTCTTATCATTTTTTTTTGTTAACCACATTATATCTTATTGGTTTAAAATAACTCTTGGAAAGAAGCCATGAATTCTCTCTCCTTATCTAGAGTGAGAGTTTAATCTCGGGGTCGTTACCGTCGATTTACACCCATAACCACCATACGATTTGGATCATTCTGATCGTCCCTCGAGAAGGAGGTTGTAGCAACACCATATACGAAGTACATCCAGAGGTTATAGAACCAGAAGATTAAGAGTTTCAACTAAAATTTGATTCAAAATGAGCTCACAAAAGGATCAGAATTCTACCCTGATGGGCAAGCTGAGAGCCATGTCAATTGAAGATGATTCGCCCATTCTATTACTGACACAAGGAGACACTATGAATCTAAACTGCGAAGTAAACCCAGCATTACAGGAAGATTGTTGAATCCGAGCTTGCAGAACATGGTGAAAGCAATGCTTAACATCCCAAAAATATGGAGAATGCAAGGTAGAGTTCAAGGTATGGTTTTAGGTAATGGCATGTTTCGGTTTTCCTTCAACTCTGAGACTGATAGGAAAGAAGTTCTTAGTCACCATTTCTGGAATTACGATGATTGGGGTTTTATAATCAAGGAATCGGAGAAGTTAGCAGAGAATCTGGAACTAAAAATGGTTCCCCTGTGGATTAGAATTTCTAAAATTCCGCTAGATTGGTTTGTTGCTGATACCTTTAAAGCTATTGCGAACACCATTGGATATGTGCTTGAGATAGAGTTTGAGGAAAACAGGATTCATACTATGGAGTTTTTAAGGGTTAAGATATACTTCAATACGAAACATTCGGTGAGGGATAGCAGAGAAGTAATCCTCCCTACTGGCAAAAATATTAGGGCGAGCATTGAGTTTGAACGGATTTGCAACAAATGTAGAAAATATATGCATCTTGGACATGAAGCAACTAAATGTAGTTGGGACAGCAATAACAAGGACCAAAAACTGTTGGACAACAAAGCCTCGGAACAAAGCACAGGAACATCAAACGCAGATCAATCATCATCAGAAGAAGATAGGAACGACATAGCTACAGAAATCACGAGTCTGATGGAAAAGTTATCAAAGAAGGATAGAATGAGATGCTGTAATGCTATATTACCAGCTCCACTAATTTTAGAATTGGCAAGGACAACGAAACAAGGAAACAAGCTTCAGGAGGAAAAATTGGCGGAATACCAAATGGACATAGGAAATCAATCGAGCTTAATAGTATCAGCTTCTTCAGTTTTGAAACCTTGTGCCATGGACTCTGAACCATTTAAGATGGTCACCGGGTTGAAAACATACAAGAAACTTAAACGATCAAGGGACTCTGATAACTACAGATCCTCGGATTTAGTGGAACTCTCTACGGGGTTGGTGGTAAACCAGAAACCACCCGAATCACAATGAGCATAATGAGTTGGAACTATCAAGGTATGAAGGGCAACTTGACAGTTCGACGCCTCAAAGAAATAAGGAGCTCCTTATTTCCGGATATTATGTTCCTCTCAGAAACCAAAAATCAGAAGAGTTTTATTGAGAAAGCAAAGGATTGGCTGGGCTACACTTCCTCTTACATAGTGGAACCTGATGGTCTAAGTGGAGGATTAGCTCTCTTCTGGAAACTGCATATCACTATAACTGTCATCTCTGCTTGTAAGAGTTTTATAGACACAAAGGTTACTCTAGTCAACATTCCCCTCTTTATCACATTTGTCTATGGGCATCCACAATAATCACAACAAAAAGGAGTATGGTCTCAAATATAAGAGATTGAGACAAACAGAGATGAGGTGTGGTTGCTCACTAGAGACTTCATTGATATTCTGAATAATGAAGAGAAGCTAGGAGGACCTCCCAAGCCTACAAGTGCCTTCAGGACTTTCAAACAATTGATAACTAACTGCAGAATAACAGAGGTACAATCTGAGGGGTTCCTATTCTCATGGTGTGGGAATAGACATGGAATATGGATACAATGCAAACTAGACAAAAGTTTTGGGAATGCGGAATGTTTTGACAAGTTTCCCAGGATTAGCAACTTTTTGTTGGATTATAAGGGTTCAGATCACCGACCTCTGATCACCTCTTTAGCTACATAACACCAACAATACCTTAGAAGATTTATATTTGACAAAAGATGGATAACAAAATCTTTGTTCGGAGAGGTTGTAAAGAGTGGCTGGAAAGCTGCACAAGAAGCTGGTGCATCTGTAATGGAAACCATTGCTTCCATCCGGAAGAGTATTTCGAGATGGAAAATTCATGGAATGCACAATTCGGCTAAAGTTTTGGAAACCATTAATAAAAAGCTAGAGCATAAAATGAAACAGGTACATCCTGATCTGCAGCTAATCCATAACCTAAAAACCCGATTGGAGGAAGCACTCTATGAAGAGGAAGCATTCTGGAGACAGAAATCCAAGGAAAAATGGTTACTGGAAGGAGATAAAAACACCAAGTTCTTTCATCCTAGCGTGAAATTTTGAAGGCCGAGGAATAAAATAGCGGCTCTTAAAGATTCAAATGGGGTGTTGAATTTTCAAGAAGGATCAAAAGGAAACATAGCTTGCAGCTACTTCAGGGAACTCTTCCAAACATCCAAACCCAGCAATTCGGAGCCTCTACTTCAAGGATTAGAATGCAAGGTAACTCAGGAGATGAATTAAGATTTACTAAGATTGGTAACAAATCAGGAGATAAAGGAGGCGGTGTTTAGTATCAAATGAGATTCTGCTCCAAGACATGATGGTATGACAACAGTCTTCTTCCACAGATATTGGCACCTAATATATTAGGAAGTATACGCGAAAATCAAACAAGCTTTCAGAAAAAGACAAATACCAATAGAATGAAACCATACTCATCCTAGTCTCATACCTAAGACACATAGACCAATGTGCATGACAGAATTCTGGTCGATTAGTTTATGCTCGGTTTTATACAAGATAGTTGCACAAATCATTACACAAAGACTTCAACCTCACCTCACTACGATCATATCCCATTGCCAATCTGCCTTCACAAAGGAAAGACTAATCTCAGACAACATACTCCTGCCCCATGAGGTGATGCACCTACTTAAGACGAAAAGCTCAAAATACGGTAGATTTATGGCACTAAAGATTGATATATCAAAAGTCTATGATAAGCATGAATGAAGGTTCATTAAGGAAATTTTAAGTAAATTCGGGTTTCATCAAGACTGGATCCAGTTGGTTATGGGATGTATCACTTCTGTCACTTACTCAGTGGTAATCAATGGAGCAGTACATGGGTTTTTCCCACCTTAACATGGACTCAGACAGGGAGACCCTATCTCACCTTACATTTTCATTCTATGCTCAGAGGGTTTAATAAACATAATGAGGAATGCAGCAACAAGATCTCCAGTATGCAGTTTGGAACGAATGGTCCTACTATTCAACAACTTCTCTATGCAGATGACTGCCTATTTGTATGTAAGGCCACCAAAGAAGAAGCTCAAGCGATCAAACAATGCCTATCAGAGTACAAGGAAGTATCAGGGCAATGCTTAAGCTATACAAAGTCAGCCTTGCTCTTCGGTAAATGGGTTATAGGGACAACCAAAACTGAACTACAAACTATTCTTGGTATTTCCAACGCAAATGGTTTGGATAAGTATCTAGGACTCCCAGATTGTTTCAACCAGAACAGATCGACAATGTTTAACTACATAACTGACAAGATCATTAGCAGAATGGATAACTGGTTCTCTAAAATCTTGTCCTTGGGAGGTAAAGAAATTTTACTGAAGGCGGTAGCACAAGCTTTTCCTGTCTATGCTATGTCATGCTTTAAATTAACAAGAGGTCAGTTGAAGAATTTCACAAGTGTTATGAGCAGATTTTGGTGGAGTAAATTCGGCTGACAAACGCAAGATTAGGTGGGTTGCGTGGAACAAACTGTGCCAATCAAAAGCTCTAGATGGATTAGGCTTTAAGGATTTAGATAAATTCAACAAAGCATTACTTAGGAAACAGGCATGGAGAATAGTGATGTACCCGGACTCCTTACTAGCACGAATGTTCAAGGCTAAGTACTTTCCTAACACCAATTTTTTGGAATGCACAAGGGGAGCAAATGCGTGTTATGCATGGCAGAGTATCCAGCAAGGCAGGGAAGTGATTAAAAACGGTCTGGTAAGAAGTATTGGTAGTGGTGAACAAACATATGTATGGACCACAAACTGGACCTTCCATCACCAACCAAGGCCCCCAATTAGTAAAGAAGCTCATTTTGACGTATCATTAAAAGTAGCAGACTTGATAACTTCAGATGGATGGAACGTAACTAAACTGAAGGAGATGTTTCACCATAAAGATGTAGACAAAATCAGAAGAATACTTCCAAACCCTGCTGTTGAAAATTCTTGGTACTGGGGCTTCAAAAAATCTGGGCATTACACGGTGAAAAGTGGAGATTGGGTGTTAAACCACCTATCAACTCAGAAGAGTACAACCTCTGGCCCAGAGTTTGAGAGGATTCGATTGAAAAAGCTGGTCTGGAAATCTCCTCTGCCAACAAAGATCAATATCTTCCTGTGGAGAGCAATGTCGGAAAGTCTAGCTGTTAATAATGCTCTGTATCACCGCAAAGTTATAGAGTACAACACATGTAGGATCTGTGGAACTCATGTTGAAATGATAAACTACACCCTCTTTCATTGTCACTCGGCGAGATTACCGTGGGCTCTTTTGAATTTTTCACTACCTCAACAAGGTTTCTCAACCACTTCATTACTAAATAACGTAGCATGGTTGGAGAAAATTGAATCAGATAGCTGAATCCCCTCAGAACTTTCATTGCTTTATCCCTGGTTTTTGTGGGCCATTTGGAAGAACCGCAATGCCACCATCTTTCAACAAACCACATGTGATCTACAACATACAGCACAAGAAATAATACGAGAGATGCAAGCTTGGCACAAAATTCAGTCTCGAGCTCGCCAGAATCAAGGTAATTTCAAGCCACAGGATCAATAACCTTCACTGAGCAAAGAGGTGGCAACACTTAATGTAAGTACCTTTTGGAATAAGAATAGTGGATACCATGGTGGAGGATGGCTATACACTGACCCTACTACTCGGAAAGAACTACATGGGGGATATTTACGATGGTCAAGATATATTCAAAATAGGAGCTGACTTTCAAAGGCTTAGAATGGGCACTAAAAGCAATGATGGACATTGGAATAAAGTCTTTTGTCATCAATATAGAGGATAACATGGTTCAGCAGGCAATCAGCTCCCCTAACCAATATCTCAAGTACAGAAGTTGAATAACAAACATTCAGAACTTGATACAGAGAAGTCAAGCAGTTAAGATAATGTGCATTCCGGAGAATCAGATTTCAATATGCTACAAAATAGCAAGGAGTTTAGTAACTAATGACCGCAGAAATGATGACATAGCAGTTGGTATACCAACTTAGACAAGAGGAAAAAGAGGATCAGTGGTTATTAATGTTTAGAAGGTAGGAGTTTTAACAGGGGAGTAAAAAGTCTTGGCGGGCTATATCAAGACTTAAGTGGATATTATGACCATTAGTGAGTAAGTTTTGAAGGGGTAAGGCCCAATAATAGCAGCATAATTCTGGGCCCATCTCAGTGAAAAAAGCCTTGATAAGACGATCAAAATTCCCTTGCGGTGTCTTATATGATTTGGCTTTTTCGAAGGAAGTTTGCAGTCCCAAGAACAAGCATAATCATTAGGTTTGGTTTCCCAAGAGGGCTGGAGACGTTTTCTCTTCTCACCAGTCAGTTATAGAATCATTTATCTTTCCTTGAAGGAGGCTTTGTGCAAATGAGAAGAGAACACCTGTTTGATTGTGACAGGCTCTTCCGATCAAACACAGATTCTCTGACACGCTCTTCTCACAATCTATCTTAAAATTCTACTTACAGCCACCCACACCAAGAGTTAGGATCATACAGAAGTCTCTAAGCAGATAAAAAACAGCGACAATGTACGAAAACTTTCGCCAAGCACTAGAACACCTCCATCTAGGAAGGAAAGACCCGAAGATCTTTCTCCCTCGAAAAGCTTATGCTACCACTATGGTGAGGAACAGACTGAGTATAATAGCTAAGCCGCTGAACGGGTGGGAGCAGAGAACACATGAGATGGTGGAGGACTTACCAAAACATTGGAACTTGCAGAAGTCAGTCAAGGGTAGGTTAATAGACAAGGATCATGCACAATTTTTCTTTGACACTAAAGCAGATAGGAACAACGTGGTTAGGATGCAGCCGTTGCTATATAATGGATGGCCAGTAGCACTTGCCAAATGGGAAGATCACCTACTACCTAGCTTCCTCAAAACTGTTGATCTGTGGATTTAAATCACTAACCTCCCTATGCAAGATGCATCAAAGGAAGCTGTGCCTATCGTCGCAAGTTCTCTAGGAGGTGTACAAGAGGTGGGTCTTCATGAAGGTTCGGTTACTAGTCCCTTCTCTATTCGAGCTAAGATTAGATTTAGACATGAGAATAGGCTGAAGTTTTATAAAGTGGTGCACTGTGAAAGCGGTGATATGTTTCAAGTGGAGATCATTTATGAGCTAATCCCCAGATTCTGCCTTAAGTGCCAAAAACTATCTCACAACATGTGCTTTTGCACCTTTACACTACAACCGGGAGACTATCTGCATAGCCCAGTGTAGGCAGAAGCTGATGATAGTTCAACTTCAGGCAGTGAACCTTCATCTATGGGCCAGTCTCTAATCACACAATCGTCATCGCCAATGTCATCAATGCAAGTAGAGCCTCCAATAGCCATAACAACTACATCTACTATTGTCTGAGTGGATGACGTGATTATGGGCAATGACAATGCCTTTATCGCTGATGTGAACACTCTGCTGGAGAACCTCAATGCAAAAACACTTAACCTTGGATCGGAAGACAATCTAGGCTCATCTCGTGGCGCTTACAAACGGAAAAGGGAGGAGACCACTTGAGGCAGGAAGGATTCGGGGAAGGCTAGGCTGGAATGAAGTCATCATATCTACTTCAAATCAATGAACTTTGGTTTTATCTTAGTTGAAACTCTTTTGTGAACCGTTTACTTGTTTTTTGGTTATGGTTTGCTGGGTTGTAATTTGGATTATGCGTGGACCTTTTGTGGACTTGTCTCTGACTTGAGCCTTAAGTTAATATATGATTATGTTTTTTTTGTCAACTTAGATCATAATATTACGATAACAGGAGGGTTACAACAATAAACCATTGGAATACTCTCTTTACATTACGAGCGAGAGTATCGGCCATATGATTTAGAGATCTCGGAATTAAATGTAAAGAGAATTGATGGAAAAGAAATTTCAACCTTGCAAAATCCTCTTGATAAGGACGAAATGCCAGCCACTCTTCCTGATCCATAAAGATCTTCACCACATCTGCACAATCTTTTGCAAAAGCCACTTATAGAAATTGGAACCCTATAAGAGATTCCATTGCCCAAAGCAAAGCTTCTACTTCTGAATGAAGGGCAGAGAGACTTCGTCTAATACCACGAGCACCCGTGCTTACTCCTTCAACTGAATCTGGAAAACATATCCATCCAATTCCTGACACCAGCTCCGAACTCTTCCAAGATGCATCAGCATAACACCTAACGCCTGTGAAACTCTGGTCTGTTGCTGATGGAAATGACCACTGAGGTCTTAATAAGGGTAACAAAATACTCGGTTGTGGGTTGACTGCAACACTAGATCTGGCATTTTTTCATTCCGACATATCCTCGGTTGCCTGAGTAATTATCTCTCTAGGATCTCTGNCTTTTTTGTGAGAAACAATTATCGTTTCTTGACTTCCAGATATGCCATATCGACCATGGAAAAACTCCGACATCTATTTGGTCATTTATACGCCAAAAAAAGATAATCAAAATTGTACCATATAGAATTTCCAGGGAAAACATCAATAGCCGAGGGAATACTTGAAAGTGCCCAGGTTTGAATTGCAGGCGGANAACATTCAAATAAGACATGAATAATTGTTTCTTCCTCAACATCACATCTGTTACATCTAATATCACAATTTATACCTCGAGAGAATAAGTTATGCTTATCCGCAGTACAACCCGACAAAGCTTGCCACATAAAATGTTTTATTTTATTAGGGCAATCATGTTTCCATATCTTAGCTTGTAGTGCCTGAAAATTAGGGCCAAAACTACCAACCTCTAGGAGCGAATTATTTTCCTCAGTATGATACCCAGACTTTACTGTATATCTGCCTGT
Organism: Lepidium aucheri; assembly: GCA_900406435.1. Lineage (NCBI taxonomy): Eukaryota > Viridiplantae > Streptophyta > Magnoliopsida > Brassicales > Brassicaceae > Lepidium > Lepidium aucheri. The sequence continues at coordinate 16,587 of OVBA01006221.1, forward strand.
TTTTGTAAAATGCCATCCCCAAAAATCTGGTATTGATCGATGAGAAATAGCTATCCCTAAAATAAGATTTACATATGAGGGAATAAAATATTGGTATAGTAATACTTCCCGCCACGTTCTAGTGTGGGGATCAATAAACTGATCGACTGTGAGCTCCGGAAAGATATTTGGCTCAATACCAATCGCNCCTTTTTTTTCAAATTACTTAGATAACATACTTTTTCAAATATACCTATTTTACCCTTCACTTCAAACATTCCTTATAATCCTTCTAGTTTGTCTTCAATTTTTCCAGAACCAAAAACCTACTGTTCTAATTTTGATTCTCTATAAAACCACTCAAGTTGAATTTCTTTTAGTTTCCAAGTTTCAATTTTCTCAAATAGAAGAACTTATTCTCAGGGAGAAGCTTTGTTAGGTTACACAATACAAGGTGGTCTGAGTTATCTGCTGCATAATCAAGTTTTTGTTTATTGAATTTTAGTGATTCCTAAATTAAAATTGTGTTTTCCATTGAATATTGATTAGTATAGGGTTTCGTTTAAGTTAAACCATGTTTGATTTCAGTGAAATCTGAAACTGGTGTTTTTTTCGCGAAAACAGGATCGATCGGTCTGACAGGAGACCGATCGATCCTTTATTTTTATAATAATTCATTTTGTTTGTCGTGTGATCGGTCTACATGATGTGACATTGATCCTGATTTTTTTTTCTCATAGGATGACGATACAGAAGAGTGATGAGTTAGGATTTCCAAAACAACTTTTTACCGTTGGTACAGAGTCGAAATTCAAAAAAAGTATTAATTATCATTGCAAGCCTGAGTAATTAGAAGAAGTTAGTTTTGCTGTTGGTGAGGAAGCGTGGAACAAAATAAGAGATTCTGCTTTAGGGGTTGTTGCAAACTTCACCGACAATAAGTTCACGTGGTCTTCAAAGGTTGTGGAGTATAT
>OVBA01006222.1:0-17537 GCA_900406435.1 Lepidium aucheri
GAGTCATTTACCTATAATTTCAACCTATTTGAGTAAATCACCCTATATATATTCACAACAAAGTGCTTGCTGGTTATTATTTTTGATAGAAAAGTATTAAGGCATTAACTCTTACACTGGAGTTCACAAAAGAAGAGAAAGAAACTTAGAAGATAGGTCTTAGTGGAGGTTCTTTTCTGCTAGGTCCTGATGGTGGAATCGGAACATTTTTGGGTAACATTCCAAAAACGAGACGTTGTGATGGTGACCACATATTCAATCTACCTTTCGTTGCCACTGGTGGATATGGTCCTTTGTGGCTAGGTCCTGAAGGTGGGACGAGTCGTCTTCTAACAAGTACTTGATCATCTTCAGATTGTTGATGAAAGTTCATTCTGGTAGCTTCAAGAACACCAGCGAAGAGCAAAATAGACAATATTATTGCAAGAGATTTATTTGATTTCGTCATTTTAAAATGTTGTTTTTTTTACATGTTGCAATATGTTGATCAAGTTTATCTTTTATAATGTTTTTTCAAACTTATCTGATTACGTTAAACTGGTAATGTGTTCATGGTATGTTTGACCAGTCTTAACTAAAATGGTAGTACTTGATTCTGGGATTTTTTCCTCAAATTTTGGGATTTTATCTTCAAGTTTTCAAGATTTTATCTTTATTTTTATTTTATTTTTGGCAACAAAGATTTTTTTTATTAACCTTATTATGATTGGATCGACACGACATTATCCATAACCAAAGCTCATATCTTAAAATTTCTTTTTTTCTTTGCCTTACATTGTTGAGGAATCGAATTCTCGTACCCGAAAATTTATAAAATGAACACTAGATCACCTATACTCCGTCAACAAAGATTTTAATAACGATTTTTTTTTTAATACATTAGTTAAAAAAGGGGGAAAAACATTTAATTTGGGATAAGAGAGCTGACTGTTTGTTTTACACTTTTGGTAAGATCAAAATTTAAATGATTTTTTTTTCCATTAAAAACCAAATCCAGATTGATTGCCTAGACCGTGATTTGTAGAGCATATTCTTGGGTATAACGTGTCTAAAAGATGTAATGCTATTGTTAAAATTCACAATTTTCGAACTTCCAAAATATAAAAATTTGTTTGTGAAAATCTTTCTAAAATCCCAAAAATTTTCCTCGTCCAAGCAGGTATTGTTTTACTAGTTTTATAACAAAAAACAGTTATATTCTTGATGTTATGAGCAATGTACAATGTGTTAACATTTCGAAACCTTGTTCGTTGGACACACTACTGAGACTATCTTTATAAATATTTACCAGAAAAATCGTTAAACATATATTTTTGGAAATTTGCTGTGAAGGGCTTGTATTGGACACAATAGAAATGACATAGTCCATTATCAAAAAAAAGAGATAGAGTCTGCATATTTTTTCGACATAACATATTTATACCGTTAATCATATGCTGTAAAAAAAAGAATACTATAATATTTTTAAGTCAACCAAAGTCTACCAAATTTAGATAAGCAAATTTCAAGGAATTTATCAATCCTTTGTACTAATCTTTCTAGCTACAAATATCTACACATCAGAAAGATGGAACTCAATTAAAGGAGTGACAGACATCAATTGAGTTATCCTTGAAAATGTGGGTAATTAGCAAACACCAAAATTTACTGATTTATTAATTAAAAACAGAGAATATATGTGGATAATTAGCAAACATCAAAATTTACTGATTTGTTAATTAAAAACAGAGAATATATGGGCCTTACAATTCGTCATTTATCATTGTTCAATCAGTTTATTGTCAAAATATCCTCGAGACTTACAATTCGTCATTTATCATTGTTCAATCAATTTATTGTCACAATATCCTCGAGAAATTCTAAAATATTTTTTTTTCCAATAACCATAACTAACTGGTCCATTAACCAAATTTTGCAAATTCCAAAGTATTTATCATTGTTCAATGAATTTATTGTCATTTTTGCGTTTCTTTTGTAAATTTTTTATTCATCTGACATTGCCAGTAACAAACAATAACCCTAGTGAAGAAACACTCCACAAAACTGCAGCAAATGTTGCTCTCTAGGACAAAGACATTCCGAGGGAAACAAAAACCTTAAGAGAGTTATTAAGATTGGAAAAAAGAAAAGAGAGATCTCAAACTGATTTGCAATTTCATTTCAGTATTTCATGTAGACACAGCCTTCTTCACTTCTTTTGTAACCTCTTCCGGTGCCTTCTCTGCTGGAATGTTCACCAGATTCCCCTTTTTTGCATAGTAGTCAATTACCTGCAACGGCAATAAGCAACAATCACTATCAAATTCAGATCTCCAATACTCCTCCAAGTATATAACTTTTAAGGAAACATACCGGTTGCGTCTGCTTGTGGAATGCATCCAGCCTTGACCTTAGAACATCTGCATTGTCATCTTTACGTTGAATCAATGGCTCTCCAGTCACCTATATTGAAACAAATCAAGTTGATACAGAGATCACATATATTGCAGATCGGATTTGTTAGTGGATCAATATTAGAACAAAGTGGGGTTTCTTTACATCATCGACTCCGGGAACTTTAGGAGGTGCAAATTTAGTATGATAGCTTCTTCCACTTGAAGGGTGAATCCATCTGCCAGTAATTCTTTCTTCAAGAACTGAATCGTCAATCGCAAAATTAAGCACCTTGTCGATCTGAGCTCCCCTTCTACTAAGCATCTCATCAAGCTACAGAATTTTACAAAGAAAGGTCAGAACATTAACTATAAGAGATTGAACAATCACTAAAACCGAGCACAGAAAAGAATCCAGAAACCTTCTGTGCTTGAGTCACAGTTCTAGGGAACCCATCAAGAATGAAACCTTTTTGACATTTGGGTCTGTTCATTGCTTCATCCATAATACCAACAACCAAGTCATCAGAAACAAGCTCTCCTTTTTCCATTGCCTCCTTTGCCTTAACACCAAGAGGGGACTTTGCAGCAACAGCAGCTCGAAGCATGTCACCAGTAGACAAATGGCACAAACAAAACTCATCCTTTATGACTGGAGACTGCGTACCTTTGCCTGAACCAGGTGGACCTAACCAATCCAAATCATAGATGAATCTATAGCTCAATTGTTCCTTAACAAAAAAGAGTAAACAATTCTACCAAATTTTCAATCATAGGGAATAAAGTAAAGTCACTCTCTTCAATATCTTCCAAGATTAAACAAGAAATTGAGCTAATTTCAATGATCAGCTAACATGATCACTGAATAGCAATGCAATTTTCACATTGACAAAATTGGAACTGTTTGTGTATGGAATTAGATCATCGAGAATTCTCCCTAACCAATTTTGTTTCCATAACATTAAGAAACCCTCAGAGATCTAAAACCCAACTGCAATTTAGAGTGAAAATTCAGAAATAACAACAGGAGATCGAAGCTAAAAATTACCAATGAAAACGAGGCGTTTATCAGGCTTAGAAGCACATTTCATACGGCGAAGAAGCTCAGACATGAGATCAACGGTCTGAACATCTTCCATATCAACATTACTCGTCGCCATGTTAGTTCTTCGTCGTCGTCGTTGTTGTGGTGTTGCAGAGAGATAGATTTGGTGTGGTGCGTCTCTTTCTTTTTGAAGTGCGTGCAGATTCGATGCTTCCAATGTAAGCAGCGTTTGTCTCACCTTCTTTGATTTATCAATTTTACGATTTTACCCTTCATTAAACCTTATAATTACTATTGAACAATCTGGGGTTGGTGACGCACCTAACCAACTTTGAACACATGTTTACAGAAATCAGCAATATTTGGTATTACATTTTGAGTCAAATTCTTTGAAAATTAAACCCATACAAATCAACCTGACATTCTGGAAAACATCGAATCAAATATAGATAATTTAATTTAGATTCAAATAACATGTCCGTGACTGTATGTTTTGTTATAATAAAGTTGATTAGATTTCATTTTTTCAAAATAAAATTCATCTCTTATTTTATTGTGTATTTAATTTTTTTGTTTTTGGGGTTCGAAACATAGTTCATAAGATATTAAACTAAAAGTGCAAATACATTGAAGCATGAACAGTTTGTGCCATTACTAATCGAACATAATAAAGCTGCAAAAATAAATAAATTCCCTTTAAGCTGAACTCTTGACATTGAAATAATCATATAACAATTTTATGATGAACATGCCGATTTGTTTTCAGTCTGGTGGTTAGGATGATCCAGCTGATGATTTGACACCCGGGTTTGATTCCTACCTGCTGCATTATAGTAACTTAGAAAAAGAATTTTAAGGTAGGATTTGGGCTATGGATTATTGACCAAAAAAAAAAAATTTATGATGAACGTTTTACTTGGAATTACCGGGGGCTAACAAACCAAATTTCCAAAGGTCTATTCGATATATTTTGAAGCGATATACAACGGATGTCCTAGTCGTATTCGAAACATATGCTAGGGGCGTTAATGCCCAACGTATTTGTCAGAGATAGGGTTTTGAACATTCATTCCAGGTAGATGCAGTTGATCAGAGTGGTGATTTATGGATTTTGTGGCGTGAAAGAATTGGTATAGTTACAATTATTGAGTCATCAGATCAATTTATTCATATGACTATTGGTAATGGACCAGACTGTATACACCTTAAAAGTTTTAAGTCTAATTCCCTGATAGAGTGGGTGAACGAGTTAAATAGTTCTCAATGCTATAAAATTTCAATTTAGATCAGCTAAATTGTTATATGATTATTTCAATGTAGAGGAGGTGAATCTTACTCTTAGAATTAAAAGTTTGATGGATCTGTGAGAATATGAGATAAGCCACATATCTCTCAAGAAAGACAAATACTATCAAACGGCTAATTAAACCCAACAATAGATATAGATGTAGGAGACACTTTTTTCTTAAGCCTAGTAATCACATTATGGCAATAACTATTATATTTGAAATAACAAAAACATAATCTTAATGATTTTATTAACAGAGATTACATGAACATAACTTACTAAGAAAAATAATAAAAAGGGAGGATCAACCATTGAACATTTTTTGTTCTTCAATAAGAGAAGAAAATAAAACAAAGACTCTAAGCAATCTCAATAACGCCTATATATTTTTTTAAGGGTGATCGGTATAATTCCACACCGAAAATTTTATAAAACTATGAATGTACCTAAACATTGAGTCGTTTGCTAATTACACACAAAACTAAAATTAAAATTCTAATTCTACTAGAAGTATCACACATAGTATTAGATACACCCAAAGTTTGCCCCTCTTTTTAATTGCAACAAAATTAAAATTAAAAATCTAATTCTACCCAATTTTGAATGTTGAATTCTTATGAAAATAAATAAAAGTACTGAATTCGGAATCGATCTACATCCAAAGTGAACCCGATCCAAAATTAAAAATACTCGATTGAGTCTTAAATCAATAGAACCGAAAATCCAAAAAAACTTGACCCAAAAATGATTCAGTTGACAAAAAGTTATCTTAATCATTTGGGTGTTTTTGATGCTATGTAGATTAGTTCGGGTAAAATTAGATTTTTAACTATGATTGTGTGCAATTAAGAAAAGAGGTAAATTTCAGGTATTCCTGATACTATATATGATAGTACAGATGAAATTAGAGTTTTAATTTTAGTTTTGTGTACAATTAACAAGTGTCTCAATATTTAAGTACATTCATAATTATACAAAATTTTTGGGGTAGAATTAGACTGATAACTCTTTTCCTAATTGTATGCATATAACTTAAATATAATTCATTCACTATATCTTCCAACATATCAGCATTTTATTAAATAAAATAAGGGAAATCTTAAATAGGAAGTGTTAATTTGAATGTCCCCTGCAATTCAAATTTGGGCATTATCGAGTGTACCTTCTGTCATGGATATTTTTCGTATGAATTCTTTATGGTTTTATATGGACTATCTATTTTGGCGAATCCTAGAGTCGATAGATGTTAAAGTTATCCCTTGGATAATATGACATATGTGGAAAGGTAGGAATGATAGTTGTTTCTCGGGAGTAAGTAAAAAACCTCCACAATTATTATCCCAAGCACTACAAGAATCAAATGAGTGGGTAGAGGCAAGGCGTCAAAAAACAATATTGTTACAACCAGGATGTCTTAACGCTTCTGTTCCATGGCCAACGGTATCACAATATTTAACTACCAATCCTGCTTTTATGGGTCACAGGTGTTTCGTTGATGGGTCATGGAAAAATGCAGACTTGTTTTCGGGCATTGGTTGGGTGTGCTTTTCTGATGATTATTCTGGTATCAGTATGGGTGCTCGTCGGATTAGGAGAAGCCTTTCTGCCCTTCACTCAGAAGTGGAAGCCCTTCTCTGGGCTATGGAGTCTTTGATTTCTTTTATGTTCTTGGAAGTGGATTTCACAACGGATTGCACGGACGTCATAAAGATCATGTTGGAATCCAGAAGAGTAGCCTGCATTTCAAATTTACCAGGAAGACTTCTTCAGGTTGAAATCTTTGTTTAATACTTTCTCTCTCTTTGTTATCCCAAGATCACTGAACTATAAAGCTGATACTCTCGCTCGCTCTTTTAGAGAGACAACTAATGGTTTGGTTGTGTAATTGTGTCTTTTCTATGCTCTTTTGGAATATAAACTTATTGTTAATATATTTATCCGTTGAAAAAAAATAGGAAGCGTTAAAAACGTGATTTTTGCGGCCTATATCATGATTAAGGTGACAAAATTTTCTTAGAAATGTTTGTCTCATCATCTCTTGAAATTTGTTTTCATCAAAACGTCAACTTATTTGTTTGTTAAGTTTATTCAATTTTAATAATACATATTATAAATTAAATACAACGTAAGATGAGGTACACTGCATGTCATATTTTGAGCAACCGCCCCTATCCGTCGCTAGTAAATTATTTTTGAATTTAAGTAACTTCATTAAACCATAACATTGTAGGACTTTGACAAAAAGACATTATACTAGACTTAAAATACAAAGTCTTCAAGTTCATCATTCTCATTTTCCGCTTTGTAAAACTGTTTTGACTCCCTTAAAATTAGCAAAACCAAATCTAAAATGTAGATGTTACCGTTTTCCTTGAAGATATTACTACAACATATTTAGATTTAGGAGAGACATGCATTGATTCATAGTGAAAACACTATACTATGAAAATGAAAAAATTCATCCCATACTATTTATATTTCTGTATTTTATGTTAGAGATTTACCATATATATGTTGGATATATAGTTTAGAGAATTGATTTTATTGAATTTGATTTATGATCATTTGATATTACCATCCATCAAAATTTAATAAGTGGAATTAGTTGGCTAGTTATTCATTAAAAATGATCTTCTATAAATAGTTATAGTCTTTAAATAGTTATTCATTAAAATAGTTATAGTTGGCTTGATTCGTTCAGATATTTAGTTGGTTTTTGTTAAGTTCACTACATTTAGGTTAAATTCAATTTAGTTAGGTCCAAATATTTTAGAATATTTTGTTAGGTTCAATACCTTACAAGCATGGGATAATATAAGCTAGAATAATTCTTCTCCAACAAAATTTCTAAAAATTATCAAAATTAAAACTAAAAGATTCTCTTTTTGAGAATGTTGTTTTTTCTAGAAACAGAAACTTAATTAACAAGTTCTATACATGTTGTGACAAAAAAAAAAAAAAACAAGTTCTGTACATGTAGAGAAGCAAAAGTCTAAATTGACTTTAAAATTCTAAATTATCCAATATGATTTGCTTTTTACGATCAAGTCACAATTAAGACTTGGTGGAATGATATATACAGAGTCCACTCAGTGACCTATAAATTCTCTAATTTTTTAAAAAAGTTATTAACATAAAAAAAACCTAAAAGCAATATGATGTGATATTCAATAGTTTTGAAGTCAAAACTAGTTTTCCATAATATCACAATTGGTTGTTGTCTCATAATTGGCAAAACTTCATTGCTATTCTTCATCGCTCACTGTTTCAATCTTCAATATTAAAGTCATTGATATTTATAGTGTTTATCAATGTATAAATATAAAATAAAAAAAATATTTATGTGTTGTAGATGTTTGCAAACAAACTTTTTAGCCATATTATTGTTACAATTATTTGATTGACTGACTTGATTTATAGTGTAAATATTTTTATTTTTAGTAAATAAAAATTTATTTTCATGTTTTCTAAACATATATATATATATATTTCTAAACATGTAAATATGTTTTCTGTTTGCTAAAAAATAAAATATTTATAGTACAAATTAAGTCGATCATATGATTGTGAGAATATATATATTCTAGTATGTTTGTCCACAAGCTGTTTTCATCTTTTAATTATCATGACTTTATACACTTTTAATTAAACATTTGTCTTCTTCGTATAGTTACATATAATCATGATGATTAATGATGCAATCATACAAATATGTTATAAATACTATATTTGTTGTGATACAACATACAAGTCATGTACAAAACTTGTGCATGTATAATATGATTTTTATTGTGGTAAAATCGCATAACGAAAGGATACTTTTCAAAGAAATATGTATAATCCATTTTTGTAAATTATAAATAATGATAATATTATCACATAGATATTTCAATTATTTACTATATAAAGTTATTTAGTACATCATCTGAAATATTTTAAATTGATAACATATATGAACATGTGATTATTATTATATGTTGACACATGAAAGTGATTCAATTTCGAAACTGGCATGACAATTTTTAATGTATAATTTTGATATATAGTTTCATGCTATATTTTATTTGTTCTATTTTATTAACAAAATGATAACTTCACAAAAATGTACAAGTAACAAAACAAAAGTCATTTTTCAAAGTAAAATCTATTAAAAACTTATAAATTATATATATCATATTATTATTATAAGATAAAATATTTAGATAAAGCTAAATTTGAGAAAACAATTTATTCTTTTGTTTTTTTTGTCATTTGATTATTTAGTCATTATTATTCATTTATTTCAATATAGTTGCGAGTATTTGATGACATTAGTTTGTAGTGCTATTACCTTTGTTCATTACAAATGAAAAATCTTTTTCATATTTAGAACTCTATACGTATTATTGTATTTTAACATTACCACATATTGGATATATAACTCTGTGGTGTGATTATTTTGAATAAGATTTATATTCAGAATAATTTTTATTGTTCTTACCAAAACTATTATCCAACAAATAATTGTAATAATGTATTAATCACCCAACAACAATTCATTCATCTCGTGAATCAAATCACAAAAAAAAACAGTTTTAAGAGGTTGCGGTGTTTAGGCTTCTATTGATTCTTACTCACTATAAATAAATTTTCATCGCTCTGATACCAAATTTGTTAAGAATCAATATCGAATGTAAATGATGAAAGAAACGAAAGAGAAGTCAGAATTACAGGCTGTGAACATCTTCATCAAAATTTTAGGCTCTAAAAGTTCATCATTCATCAAACCCATAATCATCTTTAACAATATCGAGCTTCTTATATAAGCGTATAACTCTCCATACTTATTACAAATTGGTTTTGTATTTATATTCCTTTTGCAGATTAGTCTTGCGAGTTTTAATTGCCAATTGAGGTCCTCTTTATGAAGCATGTGCAGGGCTTAGCATTTATTTATTCACTAATATTTATAGATTTTTAAATGTGTCAAAAATTCGCCTATAGTCCATGAATTATGTGGAATGATGGAACTTTAGGAATGCGATGCTCAAAGTAGCCGAATTGTAACAAAGATACTATTAGGAGATAAACCGTGTATTAACTCTGAGGTCTAATGATATATTGTTAATTAAGCCAAAAAAAAAAAAAAAATCGGTGATGTCATAATAAAAGGGAAGGATCTAGTTTTGGTCAAAAATCACGAGGTACAAGTGCCACGTCAGCTTGATTGGGAAACTTGGTCGCTCGTACCCATCTCTCTTCCTCACTACTCAAGTCAACCACAAAACCACCGTCGTTTATCGCTCAGATTCTCCGGTGATAATGTCAGGTAACGCCGATGTTTTCATCTTCTGATTCAAATTCTCAGGTCACCGTTCCCTGATTCCTTTCACATTTTGTTCATGTGTGGCGGATGATTGGATAGGATCTAGTGGTGATTCTCAGAGCTTGTGGCTTGCAACCAATCCGAGCAAGAAATGGGGAGAACTCTTCTTCCTCTTCTATACTCCTTTCTGGCTTACTCTTTCTTTAGGAATCGTTGTTCCTTACAAGCTTTACGAGGTCTCGCTTCTTCTTTAACACTTTCTTCTTCTCAAATTTCAGACTATGGAAAATGAGACTTTGTTCAGTTTTTGATTCCGCCGACTTGGATCGAAACTAGATATTCCACTTTACTTTATATGATTTTGGCTGTTACATTAGATCAATAATTTTTCATGTTGACTTTGTTGATGATTTAGTGTTACAGCAGAAAAAAGTCCATGTAGGAACTTTTTCTTTCATTCTTTTAGAGATCTGTGGATCAAACTGAGGATTTGAATGTTGCAGATTTTCTTGGACTTTATAATTGGTATTCTCATTCAGTTCAAACAAAGTGTTAAATCCTTTGCCAACTTGCAGACATTCACGGAGTTGGAGTATCTTCTTCTAGGCTTGGTTTCAGCTGTTCCTGCTTTTGTCATACCGATGTTACTTGTTGGAAAGGTTCTACTTAACACCTTTCATTCATTCACTTGCTCTTTTGCTTTTCTCATTATCTCTAAATGGGCAGTATTTAAGTGTTTCTTAATCTTAATTGTGCATTTTAACTTGGAGTAGTAGCTATGTCTACTGAAATGAAGGTAAACCAGTTTCAGTTTAGATAGTTTATGTTTATTTGCCAGCCTAGAAGCTGTGACTCTACTACTCGTTGAGAACTTTGCTTTGGCTGTGAGCGAACATGTTGGTGGTGCTTTATTTGCTTTTTCTATCGCCATAGTTATCTACTTGCGTCCAATTGGAAGCAAACCTCTATTTTGTTCCTTAAGAACTGTGGATCAAAATGTATATTGCGTATTTTCAGGCTGACAGAAGTTTATGCTGGAAAGACCGCTATTGGGTTAAGGTAAGCTTCTTTCTCTGTGCTTGAAATTTTGGTTCCCATTTGCAACTTGCTGTACTGGATCACATCTAGAGAAGTTCTTTCTAAAAGCTCTTTGGTTTTAAGTTTAGTTTGATACGGTACTTTTGATTTTAGTTTTCTGAAGGGTAGTGGTGACAATTCTCAAAACCAAATTTGTAGTGATATTGGTCGGAATTTATTTGTACTACAGGCAAATCTCTGGATAATTGCTTTCAGCTATGTGGGAAACTACTTTTGGACTCATTATTTCTTTCAAGTTCTTGGAGCGTCCTATACTTTTCCTTCGTGGAAAATGAATAATGTAAGCAAAACAAGTTAACTGATAACCGTGGCTCTGTTCTTCGAGTGTATCCATGAGCTCATGACAGTTTCTTTTGTGTTGAACAGGTGCCTCACACAACATTCTTCCTAACACATGTTTGCTTCCTTTTTTACCACGTAGCGGCCAACATGACTCTTCGAAGGCTAAGACATGCCATCGCTGATTTACCAGATTCTCTGAAATGGTGTTTTGAGGCTGCATGGATACTGGCACTTTCTTATTTCATTGCGTACTTGGAGACTGTTGCTATTGCCAATGTATGTTTTGATGTTCATTTCTTTGATAGTTACGACTAAATTTCCCCAATATGACTTTAGTTTTGTGTTTCTAGGTAGTTCTTAAAAATCTGTTAAGGCACCTTACTTCCTGCTTAATCAATTAGTAGCTAAATTATTAATTCATCCTGTAGTCTGCTTGAAAGCTATGTTTAGCTACTTAATCTTTCTAGAATCTTGTTTAAAACTAAACACTTAACATCAACCATTCAAGTTTATAATTTTGTTTTCAACATGTGCAGTTTCCTTACTACGAGTTTGTGGACCGAAGTGTCATGTACAGAGTTGGATGTTTGTTCTATGCTATTTACTTCCTTGTGAGCTTTCCAATGTTCTTCAGGTAAATAAAAGCCTTAAGCCATAGTTTTCTATATTACTGAGTTTCCTGCTTCTTATTTCATAGAAGCAGGAGTCTTTTTCAGAATCATGACTCATATGCCTTGAAAAAGAGTTCTTTGAACAGTTGCACCATCTCTGTGATACATTTGCGTCTCTCGATTTCTTTTTTATTCTGCTTTCTAAGTTGTCAATCTGTTTTCATATGCTTATGTTTTTCCACTGGTGGGGGTTGCAGGATGGATGAGAAATCAAGTGATGAATGGAATTTATCTCGAGTGGTTGTTGACGCTTTGGGTGCTGCTATGTTGGTAACAATCATTCTCGATTTATGGCGTATCTTCTTGGGACCTATTGTTCCCTTACCGGAGGGAAGAAAGTGTCTTGAGGCTGGATTACCATGGTTCTCGAGTTGAAACAAATGAAAGATCACTGCTTCCACCAATTCATTGAACAACAATGGAGTCAAAAGAGAAACCTGCACAAGGGGGTTTTAAATGAGTTGATGCGACTTTGGGCATTTTTCTGAGGTTTTTCTTCTCCCAAATGATTGCTACTTTTTTGTTATTTAATTCTTCCTTTTTGAGTTTCTCCTAATGGATATATCCCAATGAAGCGTTTCAAGTGATTTTATATTAGAGAACACGATGAAACTTTTTTTGGTTGTGCGAATCGATGTAATGGTCTAACATTTTGTGTATCACTCAAGAAATCTCAATTTTCCAAAGTGACCAAACCCATAATCTTGACTTAGAACAACTAGATGAGTCAAATGAGAGGCCGTTTTTGTGAGGCAACGTCTATCGGACAACTTGGACTTATCAGTTTGTAAGAAAACGTGTGTCCTACAATTTTTGAATTCTGATACCATATTAGGAATTATGAGCTTCGGACTTGGAATCAGTTGAGAATAGAATAACACATTAACCTTATATATTATATGTCCATTTCTTGCCATATGGGATATCATAGTAAGCTTGTTACGTGGTCCTCTGTGTATCTGAAATCATCAACTCCCACCAACAGCTAGAGGAGGTCTTTTACCAACTAACAGACTTTTCTCGTTGATCAGGAAGTTCTAATATTTGAGAAAGCCAAAGATAAGTAATTGCTTTTTAAACTAAATTTTTAGATGAATTTGGCTAGATTAGTTTAAATTCACTTAGTTCATACTTAATACTCAGCTTAGTTCGGGATGAGTAACTTGATGTACGACTTTTTTTATTTATCCAAATAATTTTACAACTTATCTTACAATATGGTCTATAATTTAGTTCTGACTATTTCAGTTCGAATTCAGGAATTTAATCCATGTTCAGAAAATTGCGCAGCCATGATTTACTTCAACCTATTCAAAGATTTTACAGCTTAATTCAGAGCATTCACGAAAATTTATTATAATTGCATCAAAAGTTGTCAAGACTAATCCAGATTGGCTTACCATCTAGAAGAAACTCCCGAGACATAACAACACTTTACTATCAAATCTTAAGGACAGACACTTAAAACTTACAATAAGATAACTAATATAACAAATCACCTATTCTAACAACAGTTTTGCTCTAATAAACCAACTGTGATTAAACAACAGAGAAAAAAGAAGACCAGATGATTCAAGAGCATAGTCATTATATAAAAGCCATTGTCATAACCTGATAAGTATTAATACATGTACATTAAGAATTTTGACACAGTATATAAAAGGGTGTAAGTTCGACTTTCACATATATATAACTTAAACCCTTGACTTGTAAAATTACCTGACCTCTCTCATCTTTGAAACATATAAGATTTGTCCTTCCAGCAAGAGACTCTTACTCGGCTTCCATGCCTCCCTCTTAACACCTTAACTTTTCCTTCTCGGGTGGTGAATAACCAATTGAGTTCCTTCGAATAAATCTGGTAAGTAACTCTCCAGGTCATCTGGTGTGTACTTTATGTACTTTCCAGCATGCCTACCACCTTCTAGTTGACCCTTGTTCCTTCCGAAGAAAGCCCGATAAGCGGGAATTACCTTCTCTGATATCGATATTCTCAATTCTTCACGAAGTTGAGGATCAGGGACCTTCCAAGATGTTTGAAGCCTGTATAACTCTTCAAAACTGGCATTAAAGCCTCTGAATCTTTCCTTTAAGGCCATCTTGGAGGAACTGTTGCTTCTTTGTCCATAACTCGGGCTACCAGTTAAGCTTCCACCCATATTTTCATCCCTCAAAGCAGACAACACCCTACTCCAGGAAGCCCTAAGGTAACCGGTAGCATACTGACGTATCTGCCCTCTTCGTTTCCTCACCCAATCATCACCCAAGAGTTTACCCAGCTCAGAATCCTTCACCTTTTGAACTATGTAGTAGATGTTGTTCATCATGAACACATGTTGCAACCCACCATCTTCATACAACTTTGATTTCTCTTCCAGATTTGATTCTAAGGACGTTATCAACCCCAACATCCGTTTCGCAAGAGGAGACATCTCCTCTGTACTATCATCACCCGATAAGCCATCAATTTGATCATTCGCCAGAAGTGAATTAAGGGTAACTGCATAATCAACAATCAACTTCATGTAGTTCATCACATAACGTATCATTGGATGAACCTCACCATTTGTCGTTGGTCTCTTTGATGTCTCATTCCGAACATTATTCTCAAACTCCACAAAAGTCCCCCTCGCAGCATCACCCAGTGCTTCCAACACCCCCTTGGTCTCGTTACACACAAAACAGTCAGTAACCATCACCTCTAAGTGTTGCAACACATTAGCTAATGCATCATACATGTCCAAAATCCTAAACAGCTTCTCTGATGATCTTCTACCTATCGCCACAGCCTCTCCAAAATTCAACAACTGCATCACGCAGCTTTTAGTAGTCTCATTAAAGCAGACTTCTTTACTTGACTCTGAAACACTGAAGATCTCATCACAAATCTTTTTCTCACCAGCCAGAAGGACCCTAACAGTGATCTTCACAGCTTGAATCCACTTCTTCATTTTCTCATCCATAGACTTCCAATCAATTTTCTGCACTTCTTCAATGCTCAACTTCTCCACACCCAATGTGTTCAAACATTCGTCCAACGCATCACGCCTCACCGTACTATAAACCTGAACACACTCCTTCTCATAACCAGCACGAATCATCCGTTCCGCAATCTCCTTCAAATCTTCAACAGCAGTAGGATTGATCAAATCTACCCAGAGATCACACCCAATACTCCCTCCTCTCTCATGAAACAGCCTCCTCCTACTCCCACTACCATCTCCATCAGCAACCAATCCAAAATTCTCAAAATCCTCAACCACATCGCCATCAGCAAATGACAACGAAACACGCCGCATCGACCCATAAAGTCGCTCAGCGTCTAAAGGAACAGTGTTACGAATCAAAATGCGTCGAAATTCATCTTCAAGCTGAGACATAGCCATCTGCAAAGCACTATCAGCTCGGTCCACCAAATCAGGCTTATTCACAGAAGAAAGATCCTCAAGGAGAGAAATAATCTCATCAACAGCTGAAAGAAACTCCATAGCTTCGTCTGGCGAATCGTCAAAGGAAAGAGAAAAAGAAGAGGAACGATGATTGCCAGAAGACGATGAAGAGTGACGAGCGGAATCGTTGCCACCGTCCCAACGATGAATAACCGATTCGGCGGACTCTAAACGACCCAAAATAGCGTCGTTTTTACCTTCTTCTTGGTTAGTCATCGCCGTTTTGATATTTGACAAACGGTTATCGAAGCTGGAGAAGATAAGAAGCATATCTTCACGAACCTCTTTCGGTGTGTTGAGGCTTTGCACGATCTGTTGCGCCGTCGCGAGAACACGGTCTTCTCCTACAGTTCCGGCTCCTCCGCCTCCTCCTGTTCCAGCGGTGACACTCGCCGCCGTTGTAGTTGTTGCGGCCATTAATCACGAAATAGAAACTGAACGTAAGGTGAATCAGAAATATGAGGGCATAGATCCTGTTTCTGAGATTTAGGGATCAAAACTTCAAGGAAATTGAGGAAGAAAGGTCGTATTTTTTTCTAGGGTTTGAGTGAAACAAAGACAGCGAAATGGACGACAAGAGGATTTTTGGTCTCTTCTTCATTAAAGCAAACAAAAATAAAGAAAAGTCAAAACGATTTCTTTGACCCAAATGTTTTGTCGTACCGGCTAATTTTTCGGTTTACGATCCAAATGTTTTTTCGTACCGGACAGTTTTTCGGTTTACAGACAGAGAGAGTACTGTTTTTCGATTGATTTTGACATACGAAACGAAAACATACGTTAGGTATGAATTAAATATCTACTCACATTTTCGTCTAAAATTTAAATTCTTATTAACTCTATAGACAAAAGCATATTGTAATTGATAATTAACCCAAATGGTCTGATTGGCAGACAGTAACAGTAACACTAACCCAAAATCTAATTAAATTGTACCAAAAAGTGAACCGACCAATAATATTTTTTAGTTGACAATCACTGAAAATTAAAAACTGTATAATTTCTCAAAATATATTTTTGCTTAACGACAAAAATATACGTTCACACTTCACATCATGTTCATACCTGTTATTCAATATTAGTTTCAAATTTCCCAAATTTCAATACATGCATTCGTTATTATTTTAATTTATTTTTGGACAACACATTGATTTCTTCTTGTTTTCTCATGGATCTTTTTTTATTATAGATAAATTCGTTTGGCATACCAATTTAGAATATTTACCGGAGAGTGAAACTAAATTTAGTAAAACGCAGGTCCCTAACTTTTTGAACCTTAATTTGTAAACAATTAAAAAAAAACTCCGATCGAAAATTACAAAGAAGTCCTTACAAGTTTTGTTAATTTTTACCAGAAAAACCTAACTTAATCACGTTCAATAACTTTTTCGAAATATTTAATTAGGTTAATACCTATAAAAAAACACCACGTTCACAACTACTCTCACTTTACACTCACAGCCACAATCAAAGAACTCAGCAACCGATTAAGTCCTATCATATTTATTCAAACAAGTTTCTGATGTCTACCATGTCCACACAAAATGGCGAACAAGAAACTCAAGCAATTGGAGTCTAACAAGAATTTGCCTGTCTCACTACCCTCTCAATTTACTTTGTTTTCTAATCTCAAACCTTATCGTACTGAGTGGGTTATCAGAGCAAAGGTTCTGAATTCTTGGAGAGCATTTTCTGCAAAAACAGGGGAATCACTTGAGTTGATTCTCGGTGACGAATCTGTAAGCTCATTTTCTTTACTTTGTTCTAGAATAAAATTATTTTTACATTTCAATACATTCAACAACAATCTTAAATTGTTTACTTTGTATATTGATTACTTTGTATATGTAGGGAGATAAAATTGGTGATGTTGTGCGAAAGGACTATATCAAAAAATTCGCTAATATACTCAGTGTTGACAAGTGGAAAATTATTAAAAAATTTAATGTGGCCAAAGTTTACTCTCAGACGAAGCAGTCTTCAAATGAGTACAAGATCAGTTTCCACTTTATGACAACTGCTATTGA
>OVBA01006223.1:0-17536 GCA_900406435.1 Lepidium aucheri
AGCTCAGAATCCGGATTCTAAACTCTGGCTGCCCTATCCCAGCTTGCTGTTTAATCTGCTAGCCAAACAGAAGCCTATTCCGGTCAAGACAAGCACAGCAAGTCGTCCACCTCGCCCACAGAAATCCAAGAACAAGGTGGTGTCCGCAGACAAGCAGAAACAGGCTACTCAGAAGGGACAAGGTTCTACTTCGCAGCAACAAGAATTCCCAACAGCTGAGCAAACACAGAAAGTGATAAGGGAAGCCATTCGGTTGTTGGAATCACTGCTCACACCAGGTAAGTGACTCTATGTACTATACTCTTTTATGACAATAGAAAGTGATGTTTTTAACTCAGTTGTGATGTCAAACAGGGGGAGACGACTCAAAGACAGATGCAATGCATGATCATGGGGGAGTTTAGATTATAGGGGAGTTCTTTTGATTTGAAGTTTTAGCATAATCAGCCATTTGTCTTTTGGCTAGTGCTTTTGTATTCTTGTCTCGCTAAAAACTTCTATCTGTTGTTTTTTAAACTTGTGGGATGTAATATTGTTTTGGGATTGGCTCGTTTGAACTCGGATTTTATAATGCTTTATCCTATTTCTGCTAACCATGAGAGTAGAGTGTATCATATTGCAGTGTGTGGCTACGTGTTTTTGTCTTGTTATAGGTCTATAAGTGTTTAACGATCAAACTAAGCTAAAAAAGGGGAGATTGAAGATGTGTGATAGACTGATCAGAGAGACGATGATGCACGGATGAATGGATACAGAGATACTCAGCAATGCCGGACCAGGCAGATCATCAGATGTCTATCAAGACAGATGACAAGTGTGTGTGAGATAGAAATGGAAAGAACCATATGTGAGTTATTTCCATTTATGATTGATTACGAGAAGATACTAGGTTTAGAGCTAGTATATAAGTGAGATGATGAAGGTTGAGCGGCGGCTAACGCTTCAAGAATCGAAGTTAACAGAGAATTGAATCTGAGAGAGAAAAAGTCTTGAGAGATTCATTGGGTGAGTGTTTTTCGTTTTGAGTTTGTAAGAAACTTATATAAGACTTTTGTAAGAAAAGTTTATATAAATAAAACAAAATAAGCGTTGAGATCGGCGCTTTCCGATCAAGTATTTGTGTTTTCATTTGCCATATAATTTCAGGATCGAGGATCCACCTCCAACATTTATGAGCAATAATTACTTTTAATTCAATTTTTTTTTTCCTGTTCGAGGACCACTGAAACAACACAAAACTCACATTAAATATCAATCCATATGTCTCATACAAACCAAATCATAAGAAAGAAAAAGGGTTCTATTCATCAAAAACAACAAGAACCCTATCCGAAAAAACCCTAAGGAGAAATCTCATTTTCTTCTAGATTGAATAAACTGAATAATGAAAGCAATAATAGACATGAGCAGAGTAGATCCTGCAACAAATGGAAAACGACATTTTTTCCTTCTCTTCTTCTTTGGTTTACTTTCTTCTTCTTCTTCTTCTTTGATTTCTTCTTTCTCTTCCTCATGATCTCTTGTTTCTTCCTCCAAAACCTCTTCTCCAATCTTCTCTTCTTCTTCTTCTTTCTGTTGCTCTTCTGCTTCTTCTTCCTCAGGTTTTGTCTCCTCTTTGATTTCTTCTTCTGGTTCTGTTTTTTCTTCTACTGGCTCTGTTTTCTCTTCTTCTTCTTCCTCTTCCTCAATCTTCAAACCTGTAATCCCCTTAACATTTTTGGGCAATGTAATTGTTAAAGTACCATCTTCTTCACTAAATCTAGCTTTGATCTTGTCAAGAATTATGATATCTGGAATCTTAAACACTTTATTAAATTCCTTAATCTCTATTTCCTTCTTCCATTCTATCCACTTGATCAAAACCATTTCCTCCACCTGTTTTCTTCCGCTTATCTTAAGTCGATTTCCTTCGTTGTTTATCTCAATATCGATACCCTCCCTCTTAAAGCCTGCATTTGGTTTTCAATCTCAATCTCTCTATTCAAATTGTTATGTAAAAAGAGAAAACTTTGAGTATCTATGAGAGGAGAAAATGTTAAAATATGGAACCTTTGAGATGAAAAGTGAGGATGAACACAGAATTAGTTTCTCGAGAAAGTGAGACCTGACCAAAAGAGTCTCTAGAAACTCGAAAATCTGTAGATGAAGAGGCATTGTCTCTTGTTCGAGTGATCTTCAATCCTAATTCAAGCTCCATCTTTGTTTTTGTGTGTGTTTCTTCTTATTCTTTAGATGCATCTGTTTTCACTTTTCTAGTAAAGTCGATCTCTCTCTAATGTCACAGTTTTTTTCTATAAGATATTAGTGAAGTCCATATGTTTCTTTGAAGGGGTTCACAAGAATATATTCGTTACTTCAACTTCAGGCAACTCAAAAATGGAGTCTTTGAGTTTGTCTTTTGTTACTTTCAACGTTTCTTACTGTCCCAGTTGCATTGGCGGAAATAACAGCTACCTCTCTAATTACAACTAATCCTCTTATTCGGTTTCGGTTTAGTTTAGTTTAGATTAATCTTGCGATTTTCTACTTTAAAAATGTGATAGGTTATAAGTCTGACTAAAACACGGATCAGTTTTGGTTCTGAATAAGTAGAACCAAAATAATATTGTTTCGGTTTGAATGCTTACTTCTAATCAAAAGTAACTAAATATGCGAAAAATGTGATTATGAACCAAAATATTTTAGTACAAATTAGTTTGGTTCTGTTCGGTTCAAAACGCTTTTTCACGATTAAGAATTGTACTGAACCGGTAATCAAACAGAGTTGAAAAAGCTAAAGAAAAAGAGAAAGAGTGTGTATGTTACCAGCTAGCCCTGGGCATATTGGGATTCCCATCCTCTCCCGTCATGATCCCATCCTTTAATTACCGTCCCTTTCGGGAATGAGAAATTATAATTTCTCATTCGGGTCCAAAAATAATATCCGAACGGGTAAGAGAAAGGGTTGGGAATGGGTTCGGGAATTCCTTGAATTCCCGTTGGGTATTTTTTTACGTTAACAAAATGCTAAAATATATTATATTCAAATATTAGATATGTTTCAAATAGTTAATATCAAGCCTATAACAATATTTGACCTAAATTTTTTATAATCTTACAATGAATACAAATGATTTAATATGGATATACTAATGGTTTTGGTAAAAAATAGTAATTCTAACACTGTAATTTTATATTTTTGTGCATTGAATATTAGTATATCGTTTATATATTGTTATTTTTGTTATATTGATAATATAATTTATAATAATACTCTTGAATTTTGGATTACTCGTATTTCCCAAACTATTTTCCGTACATATATCACAATTTTCTGATTTAGTAAAACTTTGGGAATAGTTCGGAAAGTAAATTTTGAATCCCAAAATTTTCGTACCGTTATTTCCAGAATTTCCGTCCCGTTTTGTAACGGGAATTATTTGGGAAGTAAATCTAATTTCCCGAATTTCCTGCTCATGTCTAGTAGCAGCTAGCGTGTTTGTGTGTATATATGGGCCGTGGGCCCATAAAATAAAATGATACGGTGCACTCGAGCGTAGTGGATCATCAATCTCTTTCCCTCTAGTATCTTCTGTCACTTTCCTTCAGAGTCTCCCTCTCTTTGGTCAACCAAAATCGAGTTTTTTCCAGAAGTGTGGAACTATTTGTCATCATCAACCTATTACCTTCGCTGAATCAAGAGTTTTTTTTTTCTTTCGATACTTCAATGGCGGCTAATTCTCTCTTGTCGTCTACGTTTCCATCGCTGAATTTCCAACAACGTTCTACTGTTTCTGCTTTCGCTTCTCGTTCCATCTCGACCGTCAAATTTCAGCTTCCAGTTCGTCGGGTTCAAATCGGAGACTTGAAGTTTTCCTCTTTTTCTTCAAGGACTCGATGCACCCCTTTCGCTGTAAATTGCCTTCTATGCTTCAACTTGTATTCCACTGCGTATATATATTGTTAAAAAGTCAAGCTTCTTTGTGATGATCTATTGTAAAGTATTCTAATTTCACTCTACAATCTATTCGAATACAAGCTTGTAACAATTCCGTGATAGTGGAGCTGATATGATAGTATTCGTATTGTGGAGTTTTCTCACTTTAGTTCCAGCTGATTCTCTAGGATTTGAGATGGGGTTAAAGCGAGTGCAGACATATTTAACAAACCATTGTTGTTATTTAACTTCAGATTGAAGCCAAGAAGCAGACATATGACTCGTTTGAGGATCTGCTTGTGAACTCTGATAAGCCAGTTCTGGTTGACTATTACGCAACCTGGTGAGTCCCTTTTAGTCTGTACAAGTCCAACTTAGCTAGCTACATTTTCATTTACAAAGACTGTTAACCATGAATGAGTATAGTTTGAGATTCAGTGTACCTTGTTTTTGTATTGAGAATGAAAGCTGAGTAAATCATAACGTAATGCTTGTTTGGCAGGTGCGGCCCCTGTCAGTTCATGGTTCCAATACTCAATGAAGTAAGTACAACCTTGAAAGACAAGATCCAGGTGGTGAAGATCGACACCGAGAAATATCCAAGTATTGCCAATAAATACAAGATAGAGGCGCTTCCTACTTTTATCCTATTCAAAGATGGGGAACCTTGCGATCGCTTTGTATGATGACTTCTATGTCTTTTCATGTTTTTGATTTTTACTCTTAATGTTCTTAGTGTCACTCACAAATGTTTTGTTTTCTTATCGACTTCCAGGAGGGTGCTTTGACAGCCAACCAGCTGATCCAACGAATTGAGGATGTTCTGCAATTGAAGCCATAGTTATATATATCATGGACTCTTTTGATTATTGGTATTATTTTCCACTGCCCCTGAAATAATCAGGACTTAGGATAGCAATGATTTTCTGTTGATTAACGAGGAGAATTTATGAAGATAATGTGTGAGTAAGGATATATTTTATTCTCAAGTAATAACAAACACGCTGGTTCTTAACATCCATTTTCTTATTACATTACACCAAATTTCTCTTAGCAAAAGAAAAACATAGCATGAATGTAACCTGGAAACTACAATTTAAGGCTTAGAAGAAGATCTGACAGTCGTAGGCTTATAATTCATGGACAAAGGTAGTGGTGAGGAGGCAAGAGCATGGTCACCACCATTGTTGTTAGAGTCATTTCCATCACAGTAACATTGGAGCATGTCACCTTCTTGAGCAGTAAAGCCAAGAACACCAATCATAGTAGGCCAACACTTGCTACCAACAGTTTTTATAGCACTGCAACAACCAGGTCCGATGTAAGTCTCACCGTTGAGGAAGAACAAAATTAGCTCTCCAGAGCAGTGTTGGAGCTGCATCAGTGAATCCCAGCAGTAACCTGTATCTTCATCAAGCCTGAGCCTGTACACAAGGCTTGTGGGAGGAGAAGATGAACCCACAGATGGTTTCATGAGAGGCCGAGCTGTCACTATGGATGAAGCCACCATTAGCAAGAGGGTCACAATGTTGAAGGTAACCACGAAATTGGGTTTGGTAGCCATTTGTCTACTGACTGAGAAGTGGGTAGGATTGATTTGTGTCTTCTGTGATTAGAATTGTGTCAACCTTAAAGAGTTTATATAGACACTTGAGGCTTAACTGTTACAAGAAATTGGTAGAGTGAAAGGTCCAAAGTAATTACGAGGGAAGGTCATTAGATTGTGATATAATTAGTGCTTAGTGGCGTAGTGGCCTTGTGAGTGCTATTTA
This sequence comes from Lepidium aucheri, assembly GCA_900406435.1. Lineage (NCBI taxonomy): Eukaryota > Viridiplantae > Streptophyta > Magnoliopsida > Brassicales > Brassicaceae > Lepidium > Lepidium aucheri. The sequence goes on from OVBA01006223.1 coordinate 5,689, forward strand.
CTGCCTGTACTAAATCTTCGTTGTAACTGAAGTGAGTATGTTTAATGGACTAGTTTAGGGCCTAATGGACCGGATTAGGATCACATCAATCAACACACATTAGAAACTCGTTTAATTATTCAAGTCAAAGAACAATCAAAGCATTTGCAGTTACTGGACGAAGTTATAAACTAAGTTAAGAATGCGTGCAGTCACTACTGAATACTGAACATAGATTTAGTACTTAGTCAAGACATGTTTCTCGACAAAACATCCTAGAATCCAAAGACATAATAAATAACTGAAGAAGATAAATTGTAGACTAGACATAAACGCGCATGAGATATGCAGATTCGTGATCTAGTTCTTCCCCAAATCCTGGAGTGGCTGTCTCTTTGATGTCCTTGGAGCAGTTAAGTTCAGGTTATGCAGTGTCTTTAAGTGTGGTGCGTTCTCTTTCATGTCAGGCTTCACTTGTGTTCTGTAAATCAAGTTTGGTTCTCTTCTTACTTGCATCTCTGATAACTTAACTGATTCATCAACGGTCGAATACTCATTTTCTTTCTCAGGGGTCTCATTCAGAGTTTCTTCAGGACTTGGAGTTGCCTCTCTCGTGATCATTTCCTCATCTGCAGCTACTTTAAAGAGAAACAAAAAAAGTAAAGGTAAATGATTCTTTCGAGCTTTTAGTCATCGTTTTAATTATTTTGCTACTTTGTGTTGGATCTAAAAGACGCTAGACTTGTAAATTATCTATCTAACCTTTCTCCTTTCTGTTATCCTCCACTGTAAATTCTTCAGGAGTCAAAGAGATGATTTTCTCTGTGATAATGGATTAAGCAGTAATTAGTTAATTAAGTAGCACATGAAAGTTGCTTAAATAAAGTAAAGAAATTTACCAGAGGTAGTAGCAAAAGGACCAGTTGCTTCATTTTCGAGAAATTTGCGATCACTTTTGTCACATGTGTTTCTAGAATCCAAGTGTTCATCTTCTGTTTCAGCTAAGACACATGTCTTTCCAGATAAAGTAGAGCCACCTGTAGAATGGAGATTTCCTTCGCAGCCTTTTTGAATGCTCATTGTTAGCTTTGCCTCTATGAGCTCATCTGCTTCGTTATTGGGAAATGAAATGTTTAATTTTTTCGTCGGACCAGATGGCGGCGCGCCAACGATTGGAAATACTTTAACCATATTGCACTTATGTATGCCTCCAGGAACAAAATATGTGATGCTGATAATTAAGAGAGCTAATGTGCAATTACCAGTCATTGCCAATTTTTCGAGTCCATCAAATTCTTCTGCGTTTCAGAGAAGAGATATTAGTCAATGAGTATCCCAATATGGTAAGTAACACATGGAAGTTGCTTAGACAAAGTAAAGAAATTTACCAAAGGTAGTAGCAATTGGATCGGTTGCTTCATCTTCCAGAAATTTGTGACAGCTTTTCTCACATGTGTTTCTAGAATCCAAGTGTTCATCCTCTGTTTCAGCTAAGACGCATGTCTTTCCAGATAAAGTAGAGCCACCTGTAGACTTCGATAGGAGATTTCCTTCGCAGCCTTTTTGAATGCTCGTTGTTAGATTTGCGTCTATGAGCTCATCTGCTTCGATATTGCCTACAACGATTGGAAATACTTGTATGCCTCCAGAAACAAAGTATGTGATGCTGAAAAATAAGAGTGTTAATGTGCAATTACCAGTCACTGCCAATTCGTCCAGCGTATCAAATATCTTGTTCTGAGTGCGAGTGTCTATGGAAAGGCCAGATTCTTCTGCGTTTCAGAGAAGAAAATAGTATATGAAAATTAAAATTCAGGTGATAGAAATGTTATATCAACTCCATGAAATTTATTTTTAAAAAAAAATGCTCACCAGACACCATGAAACATGTTCCAGGTACTTCAAGGTAGCTGGAACTTTCACCAATTATCTCGGATTTACCTTCAGCTGGTAACACAAGGACATAGGAGCTAAAGGAAACATTGCTTTCTGCTTCCATGATTGTCTCTTTCCCCGCAGTGTCAAAATCATAATGATTTACTGAGTCAACATGTGGAGAGCGCTCTGTGACTTTCTTTGGTGTCCCTAGTGTGGCATCTAGACCTACAACATCTTCTGCTTGAGAACCTTTTGGAATTAAGTGTGTACCTGCAGTTTCTTGCCCAGTATTAAGCTCATGGTTGTCAGAAACTTTGGATGGCATACTACCACTTGAATCAGTAATGGCGTTTTCTGTGGTATCCAGGGCCGCAACATGACTTGCAAGAACCACGTTTTCCTCCTTCAAATCAAAATTGGGAGAAGAAGAATGATGGCTTTGGAACTCCTTGAAATCCACCTCTTCTTGTTCTTGCTTTCCCGCGTTGTGTGATTCCGAGATTCCCAAAAATTGTCGTCTCTCTGGCGAAGTGAAGACAAAAGACTCTTCATAAGTGACTGCTGTATTTTCTTTGATCATTTTTGTTCCATCTACTCCATAGTCCCCAGACAGTAAATGTTTCTCCAGGATGGTGGGAATGTTAGATTCACCCAGCGACTCCAGCTTTCTGTTTTCTCTATATATTTTTGCAGCTTCATCTGGTTCAGAATCTCCCATTAGAGACTGGTACTTAGAAGCAGTGCAAACATCAGACACAACATGAGTATTAGCAGTTATGTTGTCTTCGTTCATTCCTTCATCTGTTTCAAGTAGTAAACGTTTCTCGGCACTAGTGAAAATGTCGCGATCAACTTGCAATTCCCTAGCCTTAACTTCTTCATCTTTTGCAGCTTCGTCCAGTCCCAAGTCTTCTGAAAAGGGATCTCTTTGTTCAGGACTTGGCGTAGCATCTCTCGTGATAATTTCCTCATCTGCACCTATGTTAAAGAGAAACAAAAGATAGATAAATGATTCTTTCGAGCTGTTAGTCATCGTTTTAACTATTTTGCTACTTTGTGTTGGACGTAAAAGACACAAGACTTGTAAATTATGTATCTAACCTTTTTCCTTTCCGTTATCCTCAACAGTAAATTCGTCAGGAATCAAAGAGATGGCTTTCTCTGTGAGAATGAATTAAGAAGTAATTAGTCAATGAGTACCCAATATAGCAACTAGCACATGGAAGTTGCTTAGATAAAGTAAAGAAATTTACCGAAGGTAGTAGCAATTGGACCAGTTGCTTCATTTTCGAGAAATTTGTGATCACTTTTGTCGCATGTGTTTCTAGAATCTAAGTGCTCATCATCGTCTGTTTCAGCTAAGACACATGTCTTTCCGGGTAAAGTAGAGCCACCTATAGAATTCGATAGCTTTGCCTCTATGAGCTCGTCTGCTTCGTTATTGTCTACAACGATTGGAAATACTTTAACCATATTTCACTTATGTATGCCTCCAGGAACAATGTGATGCTGAAAAATAAGAGTGTTAATGTGAAATTACCAGTCATTGCCAATTCTTCAAGCGCATCAAATATCTGGTTCTGTGTGTCAATGGAAGGGATATCTTCTTCTGCGTTTCAGAGACTAAGAATTAGTATATGAAATTTTAAATTCAAGTGATAAAAATGTTATATCAAGTCCATGAAACTTTTTTAAAACAAAAAAATTGCTCACCAGGCACCACGGAACAGGTTCCGGGTACTCCTAGGTAGCTGGAACTTTCACCAATTATCTCGGATTTACCTTCAGCTGGTAACGCAAGGACATATGAACTAAAGGAAACATTGCTTTCTGCTTTTATGATTGTCTCTTTCCCGGCAATGTCAAAACCAGAATGATTTACTGAGTCAACATGTGGAGGGAACTCTCTGATTCTGTTTAGTGTCCCTTGTGTGCCATCTAGACCTACAACATCTTCTGCTTGGGAACCTTTTGGAATTAACTGTGCACCTGCTGTTTCTTGCACACCGCTAAGCTCATGGTTGTAAAAAACTTTGGATGACATACTACTCCTTGAATCCGTAATGGTGTTTTCTCTGGGATCCAGGGCCGCAACATGACTCTCGAGAATCATATAGTCGCCATTCGAGTCAAAATTAGGAGAGGAAGAATGATGGCTTTGGTACTCCTTGAAACTCACCTCTTCTTGTTCTTGCTTTCCCGCATTGTGTGGTTCCGAGATTCCCAATAATTGTCGTCCCTCTGACGAAGTGAAGACAAATGACTCTTCATAAGTGACTGCTGTATTTTCTTTGATCGTTTTTGTTCCATCTACTCCATAGTCCCCCGACAGTAAATGTTTCTCCAGGATAGTGGGAATGTTAGATTCATCTGGTTCAGAATTTCCCATTAGAGACTGGTACTGAGAAGCAGTGAAAACTTCTGACACAACATGAGTATCAGCAGTTATGTTGTCTCCTTTCATTCCTTCATCTGTTTCAAGTAGTAAAAGTTTCTCAACACTAGGGAAAATGTCACGGTTAACTTGCAGCTCCATAACCTTATCTTCTCCATCTTCTGCAGCTTCGTCCAGTCCTAAGTCTTCTGCAAAGGGGTGTCTTTCTGAAAAATTGGGAACAACAGACTCATCTTTAGACTCTGCAGCCGCTTTTTCTCCCCATTTTATTTCTTTTTTTTGTTCCGAGTCTCCGCACAATACTTGTCTCTCCACGCTTGTAAAAAGACATGACTTGTGAGCACTACTGATTTGTTGCTGTCTTGCTTCGCCTATTTCAGAATCTGCTAAAGGTTGATCTCTGTGTAGGCCAGTGGATAATTTAGATTCCTCATAGAAATGAACCGCCTTTTCTGCTTCATCTGATGCATAGTTTTCCAAGACTGTCTGTCCATCCGGGCTAGTGCAAGTTCCAAACTCATGTTGAAGCTCAACATTCCTATTTTCTTCGTTCTTTCCGATTCCCACACCGAAGTTTCTTTCTTGGCTAGTGGCAATGTAAGGCTCATCCTGAAGCTCAACAACTATATTTTCGTCTTCAAATCTAGCTTCAGTATGCGTGAAGCCTCCCAACTTAACATATCTTTCGGTGGTGTTGATAACATCAGATTCATCAGGAAAGTTGGTAGCTGTAAGATCCTCGTCCTCCTCATCTATCCCAGCGTCCCCCAACATACAAACTTTTTTAGGAGTTGTCAAAACAACATAGTTAGACTTTACTGCTTCAACATTGTGATGGGCCACTGAATCAACTGTAGGCGTCTTTCCCTTTTCATTGAGTTGTTCAATCAACAATAAGTTCCTCTCTGTGGTAGTGAATATAGCTGAGTCAGAAAATGCGCTAGAATCTTTGTTTCTAAGTAGAAGTTGGGACAAAGCTTTTCTCTCATCTTCCCCAATAGACTTTAAAATGTGTTTTTCTGTAGGAGAAAGGGAACTGAAGTCATTTAATGACACTCTACTTAGCTCCAACGCGTTAAGTTTACAACCTCTTTCACAAGATTGTGTGTGCTCCAATTTCTCCAAATTGTCATCGTTAACCTCATCCAGTGAGTCCATGTTACCATCACCAACATCGATACAGCCAACCTTATTGTTCTCGGTGTTACGTTCAGAGAAGCTTGCATGTAGATCTTCTGCTTGTATATTTTTCTCTACAGAACTTTCCTCATCATCTTTGATTGATTGAATCTCGTTCCAACACTTAGCTGCATATTCAAGGATTCCAGTGATTAATATTCGGAAAGCAACATGGATTAAAAAAAAGATTAGTTATCACAAAACAAAAAATTAAGATTGTATACCCTCTGCTTCAGTTGACTTAGTTACACAGCAATCCTCCTTAGTTTCAACTGAACCCAAATCATTCTCAGCAATCATATCAGATTCTGTAGTTTTAATTCCGGAAGTAAAAGGTGCGTCCTCAACCATTCCTTTTTGCTTATCTTTTATGCATTCTTGATTCACGCTCTTCATTTTCTTGGAAGATCCTCTAGCTTCCACATTAGGGCCCTCTGCTTCTTCTGGCTCCAACTGAGCGTACTGATGATCCAAAAGTCGTTTCAGTGTTTGATTGCTCTGAGTTGATATATTTTCCACGCCCATTTCTGGCTCTGCTGAACTATCCCGCTTCTTTTCAAGAGTTTCATTCGTCTTTTTTTCAACCAGATTCCCTTCTACTAGTGGAGCCTCAAATGAATCATGCCTCGAAGAGTTCCTAGTCGATCTAACACGGAGCTGCATTTTATCATTCATTTTTGGTTTCTTCAAATTATCAACAGAGGCTCTATCTTGTTCACAGCTAATAACTGAACATCGTTTCGGTGAATTTTTAATGGCTTGACCCACCATATTACCTATTGCAGTACGCTTCAAACTTTGAAGAAGCTTTTTATCCTTACAATTATTCCCAGAAGTTCTCTGTGATTGTTTCTCACCCTTTTTCGCTTGGCCATCTACTAGGCGTCTACTAACTCTCTTTCCAAGCTCCTTAGACTGTTTCGGAGCCTTTTCAACTTCAACATCATTACTTTTCACATCCTTAACGGACCTCTTATCCATTAGCACATTAAGTTTGTTCCCAAGACGTTTCGAACGCCGAGTAACTTTGCAATCTATCGAAGGCTCCTTTGCTACAGGCTCACCATCTTGATTATTGACTACCACAGATCTTTCCGACTGCTTAGCCTTACTTTCTCCTTTACTTTCCTTGGTAGAACATAGGGGTTTGTTATCAAATGTACCTCCTCCCATGATTGGGTTTGCAGCATCTCCAATCCTGAGTATTGATCTGTCATCAGATGCTTTAAGCCTTATTGACCTTCTCCGTTCCTGGGTATTAGTCTGCACATCAGTTTCATTCAACATTCGTCTAGATCGCTTAGAAACCTTTTCAACATTAAGATCATCTTGCACATCTTCGATCTGGTATTCTCCTGTTTTCTGTTCCTCAAAATCTGTAACATCAGAACAACTAATTCTTCTCGTGTTTGATTCGTTTTCACTACGACCAGCCATTGATATCCCCTTACCCAGAATTCGCGTAGACCGCCTCCGCTCAACTCCACCACCTTGTTCAAGATCTTGAGCACATCTGCTACGCATACGAACCTTCTTCGCTCGACCTTTCTTAACCGATTGCGTAAATTCAAAAACTTCATTTTCAGGGCTAAATGTCACTTTCTTAGCCTCTTTCCTAACAATTATCTCAGAATCAATCGAGTCCTCAAGCAAACTTTCCGTTTCATCTTCAGTTTCCTTCTACGTAAAACACACAAACAAATTAATCATTACGTAGTGTTCGATCCCAACATAAAGTTACAAAAACGATCAGATGCAAAACAAAGTATAAAAACAAGAAAATATTCAGGATCATGAAATCACCTCGAAAAGAGATGCAAGTCTATCAGCCATCTCAACATTCTTCAAATTTGCTTGGATTCCATGCTTTTTGCATAGATCTTGTAAATCCCTCCTCTTCATACTATGAAAATCCATCTCCAACAATCAATACGATGCGAGATTCTTCTATCACCATAAATCAGTAAAACCACAAAGTGAAAGGTTATCTAGTGAGAGTGTTTAAAGACCGATGAAGTTTTCGAATGAGAATCGTCTCTGCCTCTCTGGAAGTTTTGGGAATAGATGTTTTGATTTTGAATTTGAATTTTGTCAATCCCGCTCTCGTAAAACGCGAGTACTAACCGTTGAAAGTCAGAACCACGCGCTCTACGCGTGTACTCGCTAATTTAGCTGTTCTGATGCAAAAGAAGGAGAGCGCGTGTACTTATCACATGGACGGAGATGCGTTATTATTGAAAAAATGCTCTCGTGGTGGAAGCGTATTGATGAAGATCCAATTTTGGGCCGATCAGTGACCCATTTATTTGGGCTGTTTACTGGCTCATTTATAATTTTTTGATATTTATTAAAAATTGGAAATTTTGAAATGGTAAACCTATGGGAGAATGAGAGGGTTCAATAGCAGGAATTGAACAACTGAGAGCATGAACATTGGAGTTTCTAGAGGGGTTCTAAGCACAAAAACCGAAAAAAACAGAAGAACTCGGCTCTTGGAAGTTCTCTGCCGTAAACCCGATTCTTGCACTGTATCGTGGGGCCCCCCACACGTGNATTGGCAATTTTTTTTTTACGAAAGTTAAATGTTTTTTTTTTAAAAAAAATTTTTTTAAGAACACCACTAGAGAGTTCATTGATGTGCATGCTCTGATCTTTAACCATCGATCTTTTAACACTGACAAAAATTTGGAAAATCGCTCAAGTATGCAATTTTCTTGTGATCATGTAAGTGATAATGATACAGGAATATCGACACAGGAGTATCGATGATTACTTAACAATGAAGATGTAGCGTCAAGCAAGGTGACGGCGTTCGGTGTAGTTATCGAAGATTCTTGAAGATTTTCTTTTGATCTTATCTACTCGATTTCTTATTCCTTAAGTTACTAGGTTTTCTTTATTTTGTTCTATATAAAACTTTGATCATGTTTATTATTATTCACCAGATTAATACCAAAAACTTTCGATTCATTGAGATTCTAATTCTAAGAGAATTAGTTGCTTCAATCTTTTGTTTTTCGAGAACATTGGATTGCCGTTATCGTTTTCTCACGTTTCCGTTCAACTTTCTTCTTCGTGCTCTGTTTTCTCATACTCTGTTTCTATTTATTCAAATCCTAAAGTTCCTTCATCAAAGGTATCAGAGCAGTACCTTCCTTGGATTAATATCATGGTTTCTACTCGATCAACGGGTAAGGAAGTTGACGAAGACGAAGCTTCAGTTACGTCTCGTCTTGCCGTCTTAGAAAAATTGATGCTTCAGCAGAACGAAAAATTAGAAGCTCGGGCAGAGATTTTACGGGTTCAGAATGAGAGACTAACATCACAGGGTGATCGTTTTATAGCTCAGGGAGATCACTTAGCGACACAGGAAGCTCGACTTACAGATAATATAACTAAAACATTCGCAGACATCATGATTTTAGTTAAACAAGCTCTTCCAGCACTTCCTGCTCCTACGGATTCATCGTCTCCTGTTATTGTTGCAGACCAGTCTTCTCCTTCATCCATACATCCCACTTTACAGAATCAAGTTCAAACCACAGGAAACTCACCTGCATTACCCCTACTGACTGGTCCTTACAAAGGCGTCACACGCCTTGGTAGAGTTGAATTTCCACGGTTTAATGGTGAAGATACTAGGGATTGGATTTTTAAAGTAGAAGAGTTTTTTGAGGTCGATCAAACTCCAGCAAATTTAAAAGTACGTCTCGCATCCATTCACTTCTATGGAGAGGCAGCTACTTGGCATAGATCATTCATTCAATCTAATGTTGGCTCAGGGGTATTAAGTAATTGGAATACTTATAAGCTCGTTTTGATTGAACGCTTTGAAGATGTTATTGATGATCCTATTGCAAAACTAAAAAATTTGCGTGAGACTAATGGGATTATGGATTATCATAACAAGTTTGATGTCATTAAGCTGAAAGTTAACTTCCCTGAACAATACTTAGTAAGCATATATCTCGCTGGACTTCGAAACGATACACAAATGCATGTCCGTATGTTTCAACCTCAGTCTATACGACAATGTTTACTCTTGGGACGTTTGTTTGAGCAAGCAAACCCAGCACCACGACATCCTTCAACGTCTGCTACATCACGCTCTAACTATCATACGGGTTCAGCTCGAGAATCACAAACATGGAAAAAAGAACACATGGTTAAGCGAGATAATACTACTCCGGTTGACAAGGGTAAAGAAAATAGATCAAAGCAAACACTTTCAGCTGAATTCATAAGTGAACATAGAGCTAAAGGACTGTGTTATTTTTGTGATGAAAAGTTTACTCCAGATCATTATTTGGTCCATAAAAAACGACAACTATTCAGTATGGATTTGGATGAGGTTGCATCAGATTTAGATGAAGAAGAACCTGAGCTCGACCAAGTTGAAGAACCAAAAATTTCGGTTAGTGTGGTGACGGGAGTAACAGATTATCGAACAATGAAAGTGAAAGGATTACATGGGAAGAAAACATTGATTGTTCTGATTGATTCTGGTTCTACTCATAATTTTATTGATCCAAAAGTTGCAGCAGATTTTTGTTGTGAAGTGTTGCCAATGACTAACGTTAGAGCTATTGTTGCTGATGGATCGAGATTGGCTATTCAAGGACTCATTCAAAATTTTCATTGGGGTTCTCAACACCATACCTTCACCAATGATTTCATGCTAATACCATTAGCGGGTTGTGATGTTGTTATGGGAATTCAATGGTTGTGTACTCTTGGGGAGATTGGTTGGGACTTTAAGCTCTTGCGAATGCGATTTAAGCTCAATGGACAACATCCAGTGCTACATGGGCTGCAGCAAGGTTCTGTTCGAGAGGTTAAATTGCTCAAAAATTCAAAGTCCAACAAAGAAGAACCTATGGCATTCGTATGTGCTCAAGAAGTTACACCAAGTTGTAATATGATGCTATTTTTGGTTCATGGAGTTTTGACTCCGGACACTCAAAACCAATTCTCGAACAGCTTCAAGAGGATTTCAAGATAATTTTTGCTGAACCTACTGAGCTACCACCATCTAGAGGAATTCATGATCATCGTATACCACTCATTGAAGGCGCAAATCCTATTAACCAACGTCCTTATCGATATGCCTTATATCAAAAGGATGAGATTGATAGAATCGTCTCTGAGATGTTGCAGAGCGGCATAATTCGACCTAGCTCAAGTCCATTCTCTTCACCAGTGGTCTTAGTTAAGAAGAAAGATGGTAGTTGGCGTTTATGTTCTGATTTTCGTGGGTTAAACAATTTGACAATTAAGAACCGTTTCCCTATACCATTGATTGAAGACTTACTTGATGAGTTGGGAGGAGCTTAATGGTTTTTAAAAATCGATTTAAGGGCAGGTTATCATCAAGTTCGAATGGCTCCTGGTGATATCCACAAAACCGCTTTCAAAACGCATAATGGTCATTATGAATATTTAGTTATGCCATTTGGGTTATCGAATGCACCAGCAACATTCCAACATTTGATGAACTCTGTTTTTCGAGAATTTCTAAGGAAGTTTGTCCTCATATTTTTCGATGATATTCTCGTTTACAGTACTACCTTCGATGCTCATGTTGTCCACTTGAAACAAGTCTTCCAAACTATGCAATCTAACAAGCTCTTTGCAAAAGCAAGCAAGTGTGAATTGGGAGTCAAGAGAATTGAATATCTCGGTCATTTTATTGAAGAAAGAGGCGTATCTACAGACCCAAGTAAAGTACAGGCTGATCAAGATTGGAAGCAACCTAAGAATGTTAAGGAACTGTGTGGGTTTTTAGGTTTAGCGGGTTATTATCGCCGTTTCGTTAAGAACTTTGGTTCTATTGCTAGCCCGTTAACAGCTTTGACTAAAAAGGATTCATTCATTTGGACTCCAGAAACAGAATCTGCTTTCGTTCAGCTTAAGCAAGCACTTTATTCTGCCCCGGTTTTAGCTCTTCCCTTGTTCGATAAACCATTCATGGTCGAGACCGATGCAAGTGGTACAGGAATCGGTGCAGTGTAATGCAGAATGGTCATCCTCTTGCTTATATTAGTCGCCAACTCAAGGGCAAACAGCTGCTTCTATCGATTTATGAGAAAGAACTACTTGTCGTGGTGTTTGCAGTTCAAAAATGGCGACATTATTTGCTTCCTTCATACTTTGTTATTAAGACGGATCAGTGTAACCTCAAGTATTTACTAGAACAACGTTTGAACACTCCTCTCCAACAACAATGGCTTCCTAAGATGCTAGAGTTTAGTTATGAAATTCGATACAAAACAGGGAAGGAGAACATTGCAGNTAGTTATGAAATTCGATACAAAACAGGGAAGGAGAACATTGCAGCGGATGCATTGTCTCGCAAAGACGGTTCAAAAATTCTTCATATGGCTCTGTCCGCAACCGATTCAAATCTCTCCATAACCG
>OVBA01006224.1:0-17536 GCA_900406435.1 Lepidium aucheri
ATTGCATATTAGGGACGTTTTTACAACAAATTATATCACACTTGTTAAAATTTTGTGCATTCGTCGTAAATAAAAGTTGTTGTAAATTCGTTGCAACTTAGGGATGGTTTTACAATGAAATTTATCTAACATGTTAATACGTTGTACTTTCATCGTAAATTGTCAACTGTTTTACAACGAAAATTTGCGTTGTAAAGTTACAACGTTTTTACAACGAAACCATTTTTTGTCCTAATAGCGTTGGCAACCGATCCCTAAACTTTACCGTACCTAAAACGTTGTAAAATTGCGTTGCTAATTTAATGTTTTGTTGTAGTGAATAAACTCAAAATGAAAACAGTTGATTAATTTTATGTTGCGTAATATAAATCATAAATAGATTTATAATCTCACAAAATTTTCTACAATGTGAATTAGAACATTCATAATATACATAGGCAAATTTAATTTGGATACTCAAACATTCATTTTTCATATATCCTCAACTTTATACTAAAGTAAATGAAAAAGTAAAAAACATGTGTTTTATAAGTTTCTGCATACATATATATATATATATACATTCATATATATTATATATTAAAGTGGGATACACTTTTATTTTGAACCGTGTTATAAACTTTATGATAAAATTAACATATGGTTTGTAACAACCCTTAAAATAGGCTTAAGATAAGTTTTATCACAGATTTATATATATAATTTAAAACTAATAAATATTTTTAAAAAACCAATAAACAAAAAATGAAACTAATATAAATATATTGGTTCTTGATTTGGTTCATGTTTGGATTTAGATTTGGTTTTGCGGATACATAGATTTAAGATCCATTTATGGTATTTTTTCAGGTACGGTTCCTCTAATTCGGTATTTTGGTTCTTTTGATTTAAGACTTACTCAGATATTTTTATTTTTTGGATATGGTTTGGTTCGGTATAGATCAAATTCGGGTTTAGAAGTATTTTTTAAAATTAAAAATTAATAATAATAATAATAATAATAATAATAATAATAATAAAACTCTAGAAAACTAAAATTTGGTTTTTGATTTGGTTTCGGTTCAGGTCCGGGCTTAGTTTTTTGGATATATATATTTAGGATTCATTTGAGTAATTTCTGGGATGGTTATTCTAATACAAATCAATTTTTGTTCGGATACAGTCATTGAAACAACATCTCAAAAACAATATTCTAAAATGTATGCACGGGTCTAACAACCTAAATGAATAAAATTTAAAAAACGATCAAATCCAGCGTTATAACGCGGGTATAATCCTAATTTATATATTTAAGCGGGAGACACTTTCATTTTGACCATGTTATAAACTATAGAATAAAATTAACCTAAAGTTCATAACAACTCCTTAAAAATAGGATAAAGTAGTTTTGTTACAAATTATTATACAAAAATCAAATTTAACAGATTTTTTTTTCAAAAAACTAAAATTTAATATAAAAATATTTTGATTACAAACTCGGTTATTGATTTGATTCCGGTTTGGGTTCGGATTGAATTATGATATTTTGTTGGATTTGGTTCATCTAATTTGATATTTTGGTTTAAGACATATTTAGATATTTTATTTCTCGAATATAGCTTGGTACGATATAGATTGAGTTTGGGGTCCAAGTATTTTTATATAAAAATTCAAAAATTCAAAAAGATTTAACAAAAAAACTATAAAATTTGGTTCTTGGTTGGTTCCATATCGGGTTTTGGTTTCATTTTTTTTTAAAAAATATATAGGCTTAGGACTTGTGAAGTGTTTTGTCGGGTTTGGTTCGGATTAGATTCTTTTAATTTAGGTTGATTTTATTTCGAGTTTTAGGCCACTAGAACATCATCTGAAAATAATATTTAAAATATTAACACAGATCTAAGAGCCAAATAAACAAAAACTGGAAAAAAAAAAATTCAAATTCCACACTATAGCACAAGTTGAATCCTAATTTTATTTGTTAATGAGGGTTTAAGACTTCAAGACAACTAGTACTATGAATTTAGTAAGTACTCCTAATAGATTTATATATGTGTGTGTTTTAAAAAATGATTGTGTTTATATGTCAACGAGTGTGAGTAGTTATGAAAAGACATTGTTTTCGGGGAAATAGAAATACAAAACAAAGAGGACCAGTAAATACTAAATACTTAGAAGTTGTGAAAGTGTAGCTTGTTTTGGGAAAATGACATCACAGCCAAATAGTATTCATCTAGATTTTAGGATCCTCATAAACTCTACGCACTATATTTATCTATACAACGGCATTTTCAGTAAAGCATTATTTTTGTTTGTTTTGTTTTAGGAAAATTGAAGCTACCTTTTAACTGTACGTACGAAATTAAGCAAGTTTAATGTGAACACAACACATTATTATTAGAATGAGAGTATAAACTATAGTATAAAATTTGGAATGAAAAGAAAGGAAAAATAGTAAAAGAAAATAATAATAAAAAAATGGTGGTTGGATCGAACGGCGTGGAGATGAGATCTAAACGTAGTGGTTTAATCACACGGCTGTTAGAAAAGCTGAGCACAAAATTATTCGAAAAGAGGGTTAGTTGGCACTCAGAATAAAAATATGAGTGTGTCACAGCAAAGAGTCTTCTGTTAGAATATATAGTTGGCAATTTGTGTCAGTAAAAATAATGTTATCTACTACTACACCTATACATTTATTATTTATATACTAGCTATATGCCTATCTATATTCATGCATGTATGTGTACTTCTATTCTATTATATTCTAAAGCACATGTCAGACTAGAAACTACAAAGCAAAGCTTGGGCATGAAGAGAAGAACCTCTTGCTTCTACATTTACACTTTCTCATAATTATATATAGAAATTTCACACTCTATTATCATATTGTTTGTTATCTTGATTTAAACATTGTCATTTACTACATTCTTTTTACCTTTTTAAATGTCTTACCTACCTAACTTTAATCTTTTTTTCTCTTCTATCTACGAAATTTCAATTACTCAAATTAATTTACAAAATTTTAATTACTCAAATTAATTTACAAAATTTTATTTACTCAAATTAATTTACAAAATTTTATTTACTCAAATTAATTTATAAAATTTTAATTACTCAAATAGAAGTGAAGCAAAATAACCAAAGGCTAAAAATGAGTGTAATTAAAAAATACTTAAAAAGGTGTAAAGTTAAGTAAAAAAGTTAAGACATGGTAGAGATGTTGATTAGGTTGGGTAATAATGAAAAAGAAAAGAGCAAATAAAGCAGTTGGCAGAAGTTGTTCTGTCTTTGTTTTTAATAATGTCTCCTCTCCTAATGAATTAACTTCATCATCTCTCTCTAATTATCAGTTTTTTTTTTTTTTTTAAATCTTTCTCTAGGTGTTTTATTGCCATTAAACACAATTATTATCACTGTTTCTTTGATTCTATAAAGGTCGGAACTGGATGCTTGCTTTGTTGTTTGTTCAAGTACCCAACTTGTGAATCTTTTTAATTTTGTAAATTGATTCCATCTACATTCCCCCAATTGAAGCAAAAACAGCATTTGATACCCTTTCAATTGAGTGTACTCTCTTTTCCCTTATTTATCTGATTTAGGTTTACAGTGATGTAAATTGCCACCGAAAGAATTTGATTCTTCTTTTGTACTCTTTCCAAAGGAACCACAATCTTGGAGTATCTCAAACAGGGTTTGTCTCAATTTCATTCATTTTTATATTCCCAAATTCTTGGTTCTCTGATCCCACAAGCTTAGCTTACATTCATATATCTCTTCCTCTTTGATGCTGAAGAGATTAGTTATGAGACTGTGACTTTGCTCTCTCTCTCACACTCTTAAAAGCGAATCTACTTTTTTTTTTCTTTTTTTTTTTTCTTTTTCTCTCCCTGGTTAAGCTCTTGTGAGCTGTAACTTAGCTAAATCCATTACTTGTTACCACTTTATGCTCTGAAAGTCCTCAGCTTTCTTTGTCTGTGATAAGTCTATTGTTCTCTTTAATTATTTTCTTCGCTTGACTTGAGTACGAATAAGCATTTATCCTACGCCTCTCTCTCTCTCTCTCTCTCTCTCTCTCTCTCTCTCTCTCTCTCTTTTCTCTTTTCTTAAAGAACCTGTGACTTGCTTCTGCTACATTAGATTTGATGCTCTGTTGATTTTGTTTTATTTTTGCCATTCTTTTCATATATCATTTCTTCCTCTTTCCCCACTGTATAAAATCTGCAAATTGGTTTACCTCAGTTGTTCCTTAGTCAAGTCTTGCAAAGTAGCAAAACCAGGTTTTGAAATTCGAATATTTGTTCTTGGTGTTGAATCAGAGGAATGGGTGGTGAAAGTAATGAAGGAGAGATGGGGTTTAAGCATGGAGATGATGAGAGTGGGATCTCAAGAGTTGGAATTACATCAATGCCCATGTATGCAAAGGCAGATCCTTTCTTCTCGTCTGCAGATTGGGATCCAGTTGTCAGTGGAGGTGGCTACTCGAGCTCCCATTACCCTTCAATGGCGATGGATAATCCAGGGATGAGTTGTTTCTCTCATTACCAAACCGGTTCGGGTTCTGGTTATGCAGCAGACATGCCTGCGAATCTTCTTCCGTTTACTGATTGTGGAGGTGGTCCAATTGGTCATTTTCTTGGTTCAGACAAAAAAGGGGAAACTGTTGGAAGATTGATCAGAGCTGGAGAATCCCATGAGGATCATCATCAGGTTTCAGATGATGGTGTTCTTGGCGATCCCCCGATTGGAAAAAGAAGACAACCTGGAGCCGAAGCACAATGGAACAAGGTATAAATTTATAGAATTGGATTTGGTAGTACTAGGTTCAAGGTTTAATTCTCATCAGAGATAAGTATAATTTAAAAAGACTGAAGCTTTTGATGGTTTAGGCCTGAAACATGTGAGTGTTGTTAAATTGGCAGAAAGCTGTGGAGAAATTTCAAGAAGACCCTCAAAGGGGATGTAATCAGACTCAGAGCCAGAAGAAACACAAAAATGATCAGAGTAAAGAGACAACGAATAAGGAGAGCTCACAGAGCGAAGAAGCACCAAAAGAAAACTACATCCATATGAGGGCACGAAGAGGTCAAGCCACTAATAGTCACAGTCTTGCAGAGAGGGTAAGGACTCTTTTACTGATATGTCTGATTATGAGAATCTGCTCTTTGTTTTGCACCAATTACTGGTCCTGAGAAGTTGGCTGTTACGTTTGCTGTTTGAAGGTTAGAAGAGAAAAGATCAGTGAAAGAATGAGACTGCTTCAAGAACTTGTTCCGGGATGCAACAAGGTATAGGACTTTTAGAGATTACTTTTAGCGTTTAACTTCCTCTGATTCCCGAGAAAGTTTTGCTGAAAATCTTCATTGTTGATCATTGTTCAACTAGATCACTGGGAAAGCTGTCATGCTCGATGAAATCATCAACTATGTTCAGTCATTGCAACAGCAAGTTGAGGTAAGAGCATCTCGATAATGCGAGACTCTTGAAATGCTTAAGTTAGTTTAGTCATGTTTTTATTTTTCTTCAGTTTTTGTCTATGAAACTTGCGACGGTGAATCCAGAAATCAACATCGACGTAGACAGGATTCTTGCCAAAGATGTAAGTGCTCGAAATTCCCCAAAAGTTCAGATTAAATTGATTGTCTGCAAGTTATGAATAAGTACTAAACCTGCTATTTTCTCCTTGCAGCTTCTGCAATCAAGAGACAGAAACACTCCTACACTCGGGTTGAATCCTTTTAGCGGTTTTCAAGGGACTATACCAAACCTTACTACCACCACAAATCCACAATACAACCCATTACCTCAGGTAAGCAACAGCTTAGTAGAAGCAACATATGAATCACGTTCCATACATGTACTTATGCATCTTTTTCCTTAATTATCTCACCTTGCAGACAACACTAGAGAGTGAACTACAAAACTTATACCAAATGGGGTTCGTCTCAAATCCATCGGCTATGTCTAGTTTCTCACCTAACGGTAACTAAAAAGCTACATAAACCTTCTCTTAACTCTGTTTTTTGCTTTTTGGGTGTTGTTTAAAAAAATAATCTTATTCATATCCTAGGTCGATTGAAACCAGAGCTCTAGTACTTAAAGGACGTGTTCGTGGAAAGCTTGAAGTGAAGATTTGTATAGAAGATGGCTTTGGTTCTAAGTAACATATGTGTTCTTCCATATTATTATTTTTTATAAAGCAGAAGGATTTGGTTTCTCAGTTGTTTTTTCGTCTCAATGAAGAATGCATTCATTGAACATGGAAATCAGATAAAAATTGTTTTCTATGAAGTCTATACTCTATAAACATAATTAAAAAAAGGGCAAATTTAGATAATCTATTTTATTTTATAAATTATTTAAATAACCTACTTTTTTGAAAAAATTACTTATATAATCTATTTTTTTCCCTAATATCTTTAATTACAAAAATATCTATTTTCTTTATAAAAATAGAAAAAAAAAATTATCATTTTTTAGATTAAGATAGGTAGATAATTTGGAAAGATATAATTAATCACAAATCAAACTATATGTTTTAGGGTTACATAATTGAAATTTTTTTGTTCTGATCAAATTTCTGCAAGTCTGCTGGAATCTGACATACTTCCTATAAGATTGCCAAGGTTCTGGCAGACTTCCTGCAAGTTTGCCAAAAATCCGATAGATTTCCTCCAAATTTGCTAAAAATCTGCCAGACTTCCTGCAAATCTGCCAAAATCTGGTAGACATCCGAAAAAATCTACCAAAATCTAGCAGACTTCCTGCAAGTCTACCAAAAATCTGGCAGAATTCCTGCAAATCTACCAAAAATCTGGCAGACTATTTTCTGCAAGTCTACCAAAAATCTGGGAGACTTGCAGGAAATCTGCCAAAAATCTGGTAGACTTTATGCAAATCTGTCAAAAATCTAGCAGATTTCTTGCAAGTCTGCCAAAATCTAGCAGATTTTCTGCAAATCTGGCAGACTTGTTGCAAATCTACCAAAAATCTGGCAGACTTTTTATAAGTCTACCAAAAATCTGGCAGACTTCCTGCAAATCTACCAAGCAGACTTCCTACAAATCGTCGAACTTATGGCACGCTTCCTACAAGTTTAGAAACAAATTTTTGCAGAATTTTTTTGTTTAGGCACATATCGATCGATCTGATACAAGATTGATTGCTCTTTGCCTTTCGGGTAAATTTTTTTTCGAAAGTACAGATCAAAACCAAACGATCTTCTTTTTTTAATTTTTTTTTGGATTTTATCTATGACACAATCCGGTAGATTTACGCTTGCTTTAAATTGAAGTGTATTTGTGTCTAGAGAAACATAAAGAGGAAGAAAACCTTGAAACATTTTTTTACTTTATTGAATGTGAATTTAAGAGTGAACAACAATATAGATATTTAAAAAAAAGTAGGTTATAAGTAATTTAAAAATAAAAGAGTTATCTTAGTAATTTATAAAATAAAGTAGGTTATATTAGTATTTTTTTCTAAAAAAAAGTCATAGTGGAGTCCAAAACAAAAGAAAAGAGAGAACGTTCTATTTCCACCACGGAAGTTTCATATAACATCACTTACACCATATGTAGGCATCGTAATCTAATTGTACCATAATATAAAATTCAAACCATGATTGCACAAATCTGATGGCTTGAACCTGAATCGTATACCAGACTAAATCAGAAACGGTTTTACCAACCGGCCCAGACAGAAATGAAGATGCAGACCCAAGTTGTCAACCTGTGTTGTGCAATCTCATTACATACTTCCCAAATATAAAATCGAAGAACCCTAATTTCTGCTCACCAAAAAATAATCAGAGGAATGAGCAATGAGTCTGGAGATTCCCGTCGATCATCACCTACTCGACTATGGAACCAAATCGTCGGTGTTCCAAAACAATGCTAGTGTGGTGAAAGTATGGTTGTAAAACTCTCGAAATCAGAGAGGAATCCAAACAAAAGGTTTTTTGATGCCCTAGTCTGGTATTTGATAATCTTTGTTCTCCCATTATTTATTTGCATTACACGAAAATTCTGTATATTAACATCTAATTTATGCACATTAACTCTGGTATTCGATTTTATTGACAGACTGATAATCATGATTTTAAGTGGGTTGATGATGCAATGCTAGAAGAGATAGAAGCAATGAATTCAAAAATTGTGAAGCTTGATGAAATGATAAAAGAGATTTCGAAACAAGTTCTAGAGTTTGAGAAGGTGGTTAAACAAATGCAAAAGCTTGAGGAAATGGTAATGGAGAAGATGAAGACTGTGATGGTTGAGTCTAAAACTAAGATTTAGACAGCTATGGTAGTCTCAATTGGTGGTACTGTGATCATGGATTTCGTTATCAAACTGTTTATTTAGCTTTTGGCCTATGTAACGACATGAATATTTAGCTTTTGGTCTATGTAATGACATGAATGTTTAGCTTTTGGTCAATGTAATGACAGGAATATTTAACTTTTGGCAATGACATGAATGTTTAAATGATTTTTGTCTCTCTAATGACATGAATGTTGAGGTTTTAGTCCCTAATGATGAGCTAGATTGCAGGTTTTTGGTCTAATGAAATTGCAGGTTTTGGTCTTACAAAACTGCATAAAAGTGGAGGTTTTGGTCTTTAAAAACTGCACGGTTTGGTTTTACAAAACTGCAGGTTTTGGTCTTTAAAAACTATATGTTTTGGTCTTTAAAAACTACAGGTTCTGGTCTTTAAAAACTGCAAGTTTTGGTCATTAAAAACTGCAGGTTTTGGTCTTTAAAACTGCAGGTTCTGGTCTTTAAGAACTGCAGGTTTTAGTCTAACAAAGACAATATTTTTTGCAATTGAAATGAACAAAAACTGCAGGGTTTAGTCTAACAAAGACAATATTTTCTGCAATTGAAATGAACAAGACAAGTAGATTAATAACCGATACCAATTAGAGTAATAGTCGATATGTTTCCACAAGAAGACAACAATGAAAAATCTGCAACTGTCTTGTCAACTAATCTGATCTAGTTATAAGTATCAAAATACACATCACGCCAAAATGAAATAAAACTACCAAAAGCAAGCTGCGTAACACATTTTTCTAATGAAGTTGTGTCATTCTGCCTTGTGAAAACTCGGGCTGTGTCATTGTGCCTTGTGAAGACTCGTGTTGTGTGATTGTGCCCTGTGAAGACTCAGGCTGCGTCGAACTCCTCTTGTGGTGCCTAGCATTGTGGTTGGCAGCTCCACAAACACCACAATGCATGATCCTTTTTAAGGCTCTTGATTTCCTTCTCGGTGGAGATTCATTAGTTCCATGTTTCCTCTTATCTTTGATGTTCCTATTCTTTGGTCTACCAGGCATTGAATGTGGAGGAGCTTCGTGAATATCAGGTGCACCTGTAGAAGGCCAGAACTGAGGACCTCTCAATGGAACTATACCCTCTGCGTAGTTCCTTGTCCACATTGAAGTCTGAAACCATTGACAAACATATGCTTCTGGTAGTAGTTTCTTGTGTAGAATCACAGCATATGCAAGTCATTCTATCTAAGCTCACTCGATGACTATTACCTATACTTTCCACCTCAAACATTCCATTCATACTTGGAAACACTCTACATTCCGCAGCCTTTTTATGCTCTCTAGCTAAGTAAGCAGCCACATATGGTGTACACAGTCCAGTATGTCCATTAGATACAACAGATCGAGTGTCTATACGTACCATTGCAAGTTTTCTGATGGTTTCCAGCATAGGTACAAGTGGCTTTTGCCTTGCTTTGACAATAGAGGCATTGAAAGACTCAGTCGAGTTGTTCTCGACATCTTCACAGAAGCTTCCAAGGCGGTAAAAAGCTCTACACCAACTTCTTGGATTCTCATTGACAACAGATTCATAAACCTTACTGTCGTAATTCGTAATGCGCTCCATGTTAGTTGCAAACTCAACCTCGTTATAGCTCCAAGCTAAGTTCCATATTAGAGGCTTGATTCAAGGTTTTTTTCCATGAGTCTTCTTCAAGTTGGCATATATATGGCGTACACATGCCCGATGTTCAATCCTTGGAAGCTCCAAGGCAACAGCTTTAATGAGTCCCTAAAAACATGATAAACAAAAGAAAAACAGATTTAAATGATCACATGAGCTGTATTATAATACTCAAAACGGACCTTATATAATATATTGAAATCATCGAGAATAATAAACTAGACAAGGGACCACCGACCACGTTAGCTGCTTACACACTCTTATATTATACCACTAACAAGAATAATAAACTAGACAAGGGATCACCGACCACATTGAATGAATCTAGACATAAATATTAAACAATATAAGAGATAACATACCTTTTGTTGATCTGATATCACTACATAACCATCACCATCCATTAAAACCAAATTAACTCTCAATTTCCTCATAAACCATGCCTAGTTTTCATAGTTCTCTAATTTCACATAAGCCCATGCTTTAGGATAAATCCTATTATCTGCATCTCTATCTAAGGCAACCAACAACTCTCCTTTCATCTTTGATTTCAAGAAGCATCCATCAACACCTATTATTGGTCTACAAGTCTCCTTCCATGTTCTTCTTATATTCTCAAAGCAGATATAACCTCTCTTGAACACATCAAGACCAGCAGCATCAGTGACAGTGTCTATCTCCACAGTCGACAACGGGGTCGATGCTACAATCTCTGCAGTATAATCTCTCAACCTAGCAAAATGTTCATTATATTCCCGTTGTAACCACTTCAAAGCCTTATTCCGAGCAGCTTGACATTGAGGCCGTGAAGGGTGAATCTTCCATTTATCCTTTATAATCTCTCGCATCTTCTTAGGCATGTAATACTCTGGTTTATGCCTAATTTTTTCCAGAAAAAGTCTAGCAATTGTAGGAACCTTGAACATTTCACACTCTCCATTCGGAATACAAGAGTGAACATTATTGAAGATCCTAACCTTCCAACCATCACCTTTACTAGTCACAAAACAGTAAATCAGCCATTGACAACCTTTACCACCAACACATTTAAAAGCTATTCTCGTTGTATCATATCTATACTGTTTCAGATTTCTCCCAGTTCGAAGCACATAGTCCACAACAGCTTCTTTGAAGGCAACGACATTGAAGAATGACATACCTTTTTCGAAAAATCCAGGCCCTCATTCCATCTCTTCTTCTAGGTTTCGTTGCCCAGAGTCTTCTTTTTCTTCATCGTCATCACTAACTGGACATACATTATGTCGAACAGATGGCTCATCAGTAAACCCATCGATGAGTTTCATCAACTCATACTCTTCATATTGAAATTTCTCATTCCTTTCTTCTTCGATTTCTCTTTCTTCTTCTCTTGCACCTTGAGCATAATACATAGCCGTAACATACGAATTCAGATCTCCATACTCATCATCCATCTTCAAAATCAGGCGATTTGATTTTCAAACTCTTACTTTCGATTTTTCAGATTACGAAACCTAGGGTAAAAGACGAGAGATGTGTTTCTGATAAGGGTTTCTTTAATGGGTTTAAACACTTAAACGAGTCTCTAATCGAATCTATTTTTGGTTTATTTTGGTTAATAATGGATTTGTTTGTTGAATCAACCATCTGATTCACAGTAACTATCCATTTTTGACCAGTCTAACACGTGTATAAAATTGGATTTCAAAACATTTACTTTGAGTCCAATGGCGCTTTAAATTTTGTATTATGGTGCAATTAGATTAGGATGCCTACATGTAGTGCGTTTTCTCTAAAGAAAATAAAGTGAAGTTTGCGAATAAAATCCGGCAAAGCTCTTCACGTAAAATCCGGCAAAGCTCTACGGAGAGATGTACAAAATTGTAAACCGGAACCTAACCGAGATTAGGTAGAAAACTGTAGTGCAAATTGTTTCCCAGTACCAACAAAAATTATTCCTTTTCGTGAATTTTGTTCTCCAGCGAGATCGAAGATCAACTCAAACCTCTCCGGCTTCCGATTCCAGAATTCTGCAAGGAGGCCGACGGTGTTCCAGTGGAGAAGAAGAATTTGTGAGAAATTATTAGCAAAAGGAGAAGAATTGGTGACGGTGTTTCAGTGGCGTGCGGCGACTTAGGCAAGGAGGAGAGCAGGGATACAAAGGTACTCACATTTTCTTCTGATTTGATTATCATTTGGATGTTTTGGGGATTTCTTCGAGTGGTCTCTCTTTGTATTACACGGAAGATGTCAGTATGATTCGCAACTGCGAGGAAGTGAGGCTTTTGACAACGAAAACGAAGTATTCATGACTCAAGCCGTATCATTTTGAGTTTTGATACTTGCCTCTTTGTTTGAGAATAATGACGAATACTTTTTACCAGGTCTCGAAAGTGCGTGGAAGATCTATTTTCTGAAAACGCCCGGGAAAAATATGAGAGAAGGATCATGTTCTGAAGAAGATTGCTTTGAACTGTTGAATCAGTTCGAGGATGTTCTGGAATCTGATCCTCTCATGTGAGTATAATGTTCTTCCCATCTGGTTATTATCTAAAGTTTTTGTATGACATAGCAATGCTGGCGATTGATATGGTCTCTTCCTTTTTACTTCAGTTTTCTCAGTTTTCTTGGAAAATTAAAGACACTCATATGATTCCAAGTTTCAACTTTTAATCACAGGATGTTCGTTTCAGGCATTTCTTGTTGATCACAGTGCTAGACGGGTTTAGCATTCTAGATTTTATACAATTCTTACGGGATTCTGATGACAAGATATATATCAGTTTCAAGGCGTTTCCTGATTTAGTTTAGTTATTTTCTTACCATCATCCTCAGTTCCTGCTATCTCTTACATTATTTTCTCTCTGAATTCAGTGATGAAGTAGGATTTATTCATCCCTCACAGTTCACCATGCTGGATAAAGAAGCAGGTTTCTCCAATCTGTGTCAAAATGAGGTCGTGCCCAACAGAACCTCTAGAAAATTCTGGAATCAAGATCACAAATTGGGGATATCAACCGATGTACTTATTCAATTATGTAAAGTTGCCAAACATGTGTTTCTGGCTGCGCTTAAGGAGTACAAAAGTCATGGAAACCCTTGTTATGAGTCTCAAATAAAGAGTACCTCACCTGAGGTTTCTTGTTCTCCCCGTTCTCTCCAAAGTGAGGTCATGAAGCATAGCCAAGCAATTTTGTTGTTAAGTTCAGACTTTGGAACTGCATGGAATGCCAGGTATTCATAAGTAATAGTAGCTATAGTTGGCTTGATATGTTTCTTAGTGTTCAACCTTATCTTGTATGTGTGTCCTGGAGATAGGAAGTTGATATTGTCAAAAGAGGATCAACTTTCAGCATTCACGGAAGAACTTCGTCTCTCTGGGCTTATTCTTTCAAATTCTCCAAAGAGTGAGCCAACATGGAGCCATAGGTCGGTCTTTAATCTTTATGATCTTTCAGTAACTTTGTGTCACATTTTGTTTTTTCTGTTTGGTTAGATACGTCCACTGTGTCATTTTATGATCTTATTTGTTGTTTTCATTAGAATCAGTGTTTCCCATCCTTGTTATCCTTCAGTAAAGGAAACACTTTTTCTAATTTGAAGTACATTTCATTTTCTGTTACAGCGTGAATAGTTCCACCTTCTTCGTGTCCATTTATTTTCCGAAAACTCATAATATTGTGTTTCATTGTAACAGAAGGTGGATAATTAAGATGATTTCTCGGAGACTTTCTATACCGCAAGAGATTATCACTCAAGAATCTGAGTTAGTGGAATCAATAGGCGAGGTTTAATTCCAGATTTGATGCTTTAAATAATGAAGGTCAAATATATGACTAATAAAATGTTTATTGGTTTTCTTCTAGTCTTCACAGTTTGGCTATATCATATGTATGTGTGTGTATATATATATACAATGTTAGGTGACGACAAGATTTCTACTTGTTGATTCTCAAAGTCCATCGTTCTTTACAATTCCTACTAATCTGACAAACAAGCACTTCCCAAAGAAACTGAGTCCTAATCAGATACATACATTTTGCAGAAATCAAAGATGAACTATCGTGCATGGTATCACCGTTGCTGGTTGGTTTCCTACATGGAAATTGAGCAGGTCATCATCTCTACATCTCTTCGGATGTCCTGATCTTTTGACCGTATGGTCGGAACTTGTTATCTGAACTTGTAAACGTTTCTTATGGTCGAATTTCCTGAATATATCTCTGATTTCATTAGATTGGTTACTTTTCTTAGCTGAACTTGTGAAAGTTTCATATGGTTAAGATACACCATAAGTTTTCTCTAATATGTGATTCTAGGTATACATTTATGTTGTATGTTCTAGGTGAAACAAGAGTTGAACAAATCTAAAAGGTGGGCAGGGCTGCATGTAGCCGATAGTTCTTGTTTCCATTATCGCAGAGTAAGAGCTGCAATTAGTTGATTTGGTTATTGTATAGTTAGGCATACATCAATCTCGTAAGTATGCGGTTGTGAACTTACTTCAAGTTCTTGGAAGTAAAATGTATAACTATCCTTCTCCATTCACTCTGGTGAAGTGTTCCATGCAGCCCAACTGATTTTCTTCATTTATGTCCAGCGGCTGATGCTCAAGATTTTGGAGTCACATAATGTGAAAGGAAGCGATGCTTATGATGAAACTGAGGCACATAAAATCTGGATGGTACGTTTTGCCATCCTTTCTGTGTATACACCATCACTATTTCCTGGGTAATCTTACTTTTAGTTTTGTGCTGAAAATGAGGATGGCTCTTAAAACCTCTCTACAATTATATATGACAGGAAGAGCTAGAGTGGAACAAAGAATTGGTTGAACGTTACATGGGCAGAGAGGTATGACTATCTTTGTTCTACAAAGATCAATTAATATAGAGATGGGCATAGTGTTAAGATCTAGGAAGCCTTTTAATGTAGAGACGGGCATAGTGTGAAGTCTAGGAGTGATATTATATTGTATTGTTGTAAAAGCTTCTAAGATTTTTTACAATGCGCTTGACTGATAGAAGAAAACAACCAAGCTGGATTTTATAATTATGAAGGGACCTTTTTATAAACTGTCATATCTGTTATTAAAGAAAAATAACCAAGTTAGAGTCTGTGAACGCATGACCTAAACCCAAGTAGATAATGTCTCCCTCTTTAAACTATTATCGTGACAGTGGTTTGGATGACAAAGATAGTTTTGTAAACACGTTGTTGTCATGTTATTATGGAGATGAGCGACTTATTTGAGTTGTTACACTTTTTCTTTCAGGCCCTATGGCTTCACCGACGGTTCCTCTCTCTTAATTGGATAACGCATTTTGTCTGCAATTATTCAGATGTTTCATCTGAAACTGGACAGAGTATCATTATGAATGAAGAAATTGCCATCTTCGTTGATAATGAGATCCATCTTTTAGAATCTGCTATGACCGTTCCAGATACTAAGTTTGAAGATTTTCAAGCTCAGGCACTGCATGCTGCTCTCTACATGCTATGGTTGACAAAGGTAACAGTGGCCTCTTCTTGTCCAAATAAATTCCACAAAGAAAAAAAGCTACAATAGTCCATCACATATGTCCAGAAAAGTAGATTGAGAGTGTTCCGTATAGCAGATTGATGCTGGTCAGAAATATGGTGGACTTCACGCTTCCTCTTTTTATATTCGGAGTTATTTTCCTTTGATGATTCATTGATTTCTTATTCTGGTATGCATTCGTTTGTGAGCAGCATATACCAGAATTGTGGAGAATCCTTGAGAAGAAGCTTGGAACAGAGAAACTGAAGTATGTACTGAGCACAGTGGCTCAAGAGAGACCCTCGCTTTTGCATCATTTGGTGAACATCAGAAGATTCTGTGGAGGTTAAAGATGACCGCATTTTAAAATGCAACGTCTAGCTAGAGGATTGCATTAAGCATAAAGTGAACAAGAACAATGTCTCAGAATCAGTTTGACTAAACATCTGTTTCCTTTGCCGACAGAGCATATTAAATTGACTAATGAAAAAGTTGACCGATAAGAGTTTGTTATCGAGTGTTAGCGAAGATTCTGAGTGGCGTACCAAACCTATGAATGTTAAAAGGGACGAATAAACGAATGAAGTTAATAAGCTTTCAACTTGTAACGGAACTGAGTCCAATAAAATTTGTTAGTTATAGTTGCCTAACATAACTTGGAGTAAGTTCGAAGCACGACCGCATTCATAATAGATTGACGTACACTCTAGTTTCATGACAATAACATTAATCTATATTTGTGGCTCTTACTCTTATAGCAATGGAAGCAAGAAGTATCGGCTACTTGTTCACCTTTTAGATTTTTCGCAACTCTTGTATCACCCGAAAACAGAGAAACGTTGATAAGTGTTGAGAAAAATCTGACCCTAGGAAATATTCACGAAGTCAAACCATATGTTAAAAAGATGATGATATATGAAGGAACGAAGATAATGATATACCTGCTCCATTGACCATTGCCATGTAGGAAACCAACCAGTTTCATCTTTTAGCTTAAATATATTGATATACAGACAATTCTAGAATAATATCTGAAGTAATATTCATGATCATGAAAGGCATAAGGAAGTTTCTGTGTGCACCAGAGGTTTTCGATATCTATGCAAAGGAAGCTGAGGTATTAGTTTTGGATTATTCATTCATAAAATGGGTTATACGGGTCAAGTTTCTGATCCACCCACATCACGCGGGTTCAACTCACAATCAAATGAGCGAGGACGATATCTGAGTTGAGCTGAGAAATTGAGTGAGTTAGTTAGATTCATTCTGATGTGATTCTTTTCTTTCTAAACTTGTATATAAGTTCTTGTTAATAATCATCAGGAATACAGATCGTTACAGAGTGAGATTAGAGAGAGAGAGTGAGAGATTTCTTAAGGTTGTAAAGGAATTTCTAAGTTTGCTCGGTGATTAGTGGATTCCGGAGTTAATCTCCGGCGAGACGTAAGATTCCGGTTTGGAATCCGAACTCGTTAAATCGCCTTCTCCTTCTTTTCATTCTTGTTAATCATCAATCAATTCAAAGCTCGAATCAAGTCAAACACAGCAAAATATCGAACAAACTGGTATCAGAGCGCAGGTTCGTGTGACGACTCTTCAATCGAAGCTCGACGGTACTAAAGATTCAGTCATCAGAGGCAGGAGATTTGTAATCGGTGAAAAGCGATGACAAAGTCGGGATCCAAGATAGCGGTGTTCGATGGATCCGGTGATTACAGTCTCTGGAAGAAAAGAATGGTGGCTTATCTCACAGTTGAAGGATTGAAAGATGTTCTTAAAGCATACGAACCAAAGATCCTGAGAGAAGAAGAAAAGAAACCGGAGTTAAAAGCGAAACGAATAGAAGAAGAATCAGATCGAGCGGATAGAGATGAGAAGGCTTTGAATCTGATTTTCTTAGGTGTTGGAGACAAAGTGTTGAGGAAGATTGAAAGCTGTACAACATCAGCAAGCACAATCGAAGCATTAGACAAGTTATTTCTTCCAACGACTCTTCCTGATAGGATCTACTCGCAACTTGAGGTCTATTCATTCAAGATGCAAGAGTGTAAGTCAATAGACCAAAACGTTGATGATTTCTTGAAGTTAGTTGGGGACT